>JZRM01000288.1:0-29287 GCA_000963415.1 Blastocystis sp. subtype 6 | reverse complement strand
GCTTAGCGCCATTAGCAGTAATAGAAAGTCTTTCAGCCATTTCACTTAGATCCAAAGTTATTATGACAAATCTTCTAAAAGGGGAAAGAGGGAAACCGAGGTAATCCCCATTTTGGGCAAGTGATTGTTCTAGAATGTGTTTACCTCTGGCGATTTGTCTTTTTTCTACTACCGAGAAGAGAAGCTATTGTGGAAACGTCTCGAGATAGACATAGTTTGAAGAGCTTTTGTAACTTCGGTTTTCGTACGGCAAAGTTTACCAACTCCAACCATACACTTTTCAGAAAAACCTCTCCATGTTTGCTTTGAGGATTGTAAAGAGCGCTATTCGTCCTGTAGACTATAAATAGAGGTGTACACTAATGAGTAGGCTGCTGTGAGTCATATTGTTCGATGCTTCACAACTGCTCCAAAAGGCCTGGACGAAGAGATGATACAAAAAATAGTGAAGCGAGACGAGGAATTACGCCGAGACTATTATGATATGCCTTCTTCGTTCCCAGAGACGAGTCAGCCACCTTCGGGCCATGTAACCATGGTACACAGTTGCGTGGCAGTGTTCAGTGTAGGAGGACGCGCTTCGTAAGCGACTTCTTCATCGCTCTCGCCAACGTGGTATGCTAGAAGTGGATTTGCTTCTCGGAAAGTGGGCAAAGCTAAACGTAGGCGCCTAGGATTGAAACGACGTCTAGTTGAATCGTCTCTCGAGAGACGAGCTGGACCAGTATGAAGCACTGTTGAACAGTGAGACAGTTGACATTTTCTCGTGGATCACAGATAAGTCTCCTCTTCCTCCTGTAGTCGTGTGTTTGCTGCGTGATGGCTAGGAAATGGACATGCCGATTGTTCGCGAGATTCAGAAGTGGGTAAAGAGCAAGCCTTTTGGAATTGCAAGTCCGGAGGAGTACGCAAAGAATAAGGAATTTTTCTCAAATTACTGTGTTTCCTAACAAAACGAACCAACTGGAGCAAATTCACTAGCTGTGATGGCTTTCCATTACATGCTTCTGATATTCCTCTCTCGAGTCGAATCGTCGAATACACCCGCAGAACTGACAAATGATTTCCCGTCCTTTCAAGTGGCGCAAACTCTGGATTCTCCTCTTGGCCATTCTGAAGTAGTTGTGCACATAATTCTTGCGATGGTTGCATCGATAGTGAGTAAACAGCGAAGAAAACCGCTCCTTCCACACCCCATCTGTCTGCGAAATCTCCAGAAACTGGTGATTCACAGAGGCCATCTGCGAGAAATCCTTCAACGACAAAAAGCTGAAGACGTTGCACCATACATCATACCCAAAGAGAGGCTGGTGCTTCATTTCTTCCATCACTTCTAACTTAATTCGTTTCATCTCAAACACCAAGTCATCCTCATCGTCCGACGAAGAGGAAATCGAGTAGTCGAACGACATCGGATAGTCCCCTGCTTCACACAAACACCCCTGTTTCCTGCGATCCATGTGTTCAACGCCACAGCCGCAACAGTGCTTCGACTGAGGCGGTCTCCATCCGCACCTGCCACCAAGCTCTCTCGGTGCTTCCAACAAAACATCACAATACGCACAAGCAGTTCTCCCCCTCCCACACCGACCACACACATGCAGTCTCCAGGTTCTGCAGCACAGCTGCAGACTCGGGATCTCGTTCAGAACCAGCCATCCCACGCAGTGCACGACAGGCACCGGCTGGTCCTCCACGTGGGGCTGGAGACATCGCACGACGGTCTCCAGCCGCGACTTGCTCAGCTCGGAGAGCGAGTTGTGCGGCTTGGAAAGACGAGAGCAGAGACAGTGCAGCACCAGCTGTGCCATCGACTGGGACCATTGCGACGTGGTGCACATTTCGTGAAGAACGGTGATCACGCTCCCCACGTCCAGCAGAGAGGAGTGAGCGATCACACAACTCAGCAGCTCGCAGCAGTGATTGTTCTGACTGTCCCACAGCGTCTCCACATCGTCCACGAAAGCAAGCAGTCCCAGCGAGTTGTAGAGGTCGAGGAGAATGCGCGAGGCAAAGGGGGAGAGAGGAGGCACAGACGGAGAGAGAGCAGTGGATACAAAAATCGCCTTCATTTTTGCAATGGTAGAAATGGAAGAATTGGGCGGGAATTGTTGAACAGCATTTCTCCATGCTCGGAAAAGATCATCCGTGTTGCGCTGAATGCGCTGGCTGGAAGATAAATAGCGATCTTTCCCGTAACAGTTAGAACACTGACAATGTACCACTTCAACACGCTCTTCGATCTTGCACTGTGTGTCTGCAATAAAGCTGAGAAGCAGCCGATGGATAATCTTCGAAAAGGAATCCGAAATAGAGAAGAGTGTAATGATGACGAGAATGGAGGATGGAGACAGTTGGAATGACTTATGAATTTGCTTCGATATCTTTTTAGTCAGACGACTCCTTGCCTCAATACACTTGCCAATAAAACTACTTTAGAAGACAAAGCCAAACGTAAACCTGTAGAGAGGAGACGTTATATGCGATGGGAGATGACTACCATGCGATAAAAGGACACTAACAATACTATTCACCAAAACTCGCTTCTGCTTGTATGAAAACGATAAGGCGATATCTAAGGCTTGGCCCATAATTCCAGAATCAACTCCTTCCTGAGAAATCCACACAAGCGAGTGTTGCTGCAGTTCATACAGCAACGAACTAGATGAAACATAGACACGAAAATAATACTTCGAAAACTGCTTATTGTTGGGATCTCGCTGATACTGCAGAATGTGGTGGTGAATATACTGCAGAGGAGGCGATAGTTGTGTAAACCACGACTTCGTCATATTAGAATGACATTGTATGGTGAAGCAAACAATTAGTAACAAACAATACACAAAGGATAATGATTATCGACTTTCCACTTCGTAATTCTCTCCTTCAGATCATCCACTACACGTCACAAACCAATCGCAGTATTACTAGATATCAGTTCTTCCTTTGTTAGAGGAGTTCGATCATACGGATCCTGCTGTGACCGAAGAAGCAACCTCTCGATTGTCGTGCGATCCAGAATCTGCTTCGAGTTCGGAAGCATCACAGGATCACTCATCAACTCTCCTGTCATCTCGTCAAAGAATTCCTCTGGAGCCTCGTCGAGCATCTGATTCATGTGCTCGAACTGCTTCTGCTGCTCTCTGACGGTGGACACGAACTCGTGCAGCTTCCGCTGATCGTTCTATGCATCATGTCCATAACGAGGTATAACGAAGGCGAGCAGCCCCTTCGACCGGCAGATTTCCTCCGTCTTCTCCAAGTCACGGAGGTTCAGCGTGTTCTCCTCGTTCATGCACACGATGAACTTCTCGTTTTCTGAAAACACGAGGATGGTTCGCACCAGCAGCTGCAGCAGGTCGTTGGGGGAGAAGTGGTAGCGCTCCGGATTGTCGATCTTCAGCAGCTTTCCCTCCTTCCCCACGAGCTGCTGAACGAGTCGAGGAAGGCTGTTTGCTAGGTCCTTCATCGTTTGCTGGCTCATCCATAGATCCTATCCATCACGATTTCCATCAGTCTCTACTCCCCATGGCTTCGCAGCGTCGAGTAAAAGAAGGAGAGTTTCGTTTGTAAGATCGAACGAAAAGCGAACGCTTCGTTCCAATTGAGTGAGTCGTAGCTGCTTCTCGTCCTTTTCGTTTTCTGATAGCGATGCAAATTCAGGCTGCAGCATGAACGACTGGAGCGATTTGATCTCGGGAATCGCCGCAAAAGCATCGTCTGTCAGTCTCGAGAAAGACGAGATCAAGGTTTGCACGAACGACTGGATGACCTCCGGTTCATTTCTCATATCAATCACTGTCTTTGAGCACCGTTTATCGTTCCAGAAATACCGCATGATTTCGATGATATACTTTCGATACTGCGTCGACTCCATGCCCACACTTTCTACTTCACTGAACTGTCTAACGAGAAGATGGAGTAGCTGAGAGACGAGTGCATTGTCACTCAGCAGAGATTCTGAAGCACGGAGAGCCTGTTTCGATAGCAAGCTCTTCTTCGACTTTTCCGGCATATACAGCAGACAAATACACTACTGGTAACAACGGATTCCACACCTACCTTCGTGATATCCGCCTTCATATGAATGTTCAGGTAAGATCCGATTTGGTGATCATCGTAACTCAGACAGTGAATGAGCAGACAGAGAATCGGGTACATTTGAGAAGGAACAAATATAGAGTCTGGAAATACAATTCTATTGAGGAATGAAATGACTTGAATACGTCTCAAAGGTCTGCAAGAGAGCTAGAATGTCTTCTAAGAGGAAAATGGGAATGTACTTCATCGCAGACACTCCTTCACTACTCTTCATGCATCGACTGTATACTAACAAGTCTTGTGATTCAACTGACAACAAATAATCTGACAAATACGCACTCCACTTTAGCCACTTCAACATCAAGTCTTGGTTCCCAAAATAGGCAGAAGTAGCCAACTCAACATATACAAGAAACTCGACTTCTTGCTATTCCTCAACGAACACACGATCTATTACGTAATTGTTTGGATTCACATTCTGGATATCTCGGTATCCGTTAGGTAAAAAACGGGACAGACCCCTCAGCACTTTCTCACGCATTGTCTGCAACCCACAAAATGCACGGCGAAACACTTCTGCATAATACCAAATGCACAGGGTGTCAAATCGTAGATCCTCGGGACTGATTGTGCATCGACTCCGATCGATGTCATGATCAATTCGATCGACTGAATGAATCAATGGGTCTGTGCAAAAAAGGTAACGTACATCAGGATACTATGGAATCATCTCTCGACATGGCTCACCTTCTTTTTGTTCATGATGGGCATGGCAAGATTGTACAGAACTGCCTGCAAGTTCAGTAAGCAATTCAATCTATTCATCAAGTATAGCTCTGTACAAACGATCCAGCTAAATGATACGATGGATTCGACTTGAGATACTCATCACCACTTGCAATCATGGCATGAATCCACTGTCTTGCTTTGTTCTTTGTAGCCGGGTTCTTCAGCAATTGCTTCAGCACTGCTGTTTGCCAGTCCTAGAGTCAACCAAGCGCAGAAAGCACACATTTAACAATTTCACATCGTCGACAAGAACTGCAAATTGACTGTGCATCGAATCCACTGCCTGAGGAGTCGATATATCAGGCTGGACGAGGCGCGTGCGGCCAATGAACTCAGTCGGGTGAAGATCGAAGAAGGGAGCCAGATAATCCGTCTGGATCGCAATGCGCAGTTTCACCGGATCCTCCGCTTCTTTCAGCAATACTTGCGTATCGCTGAAAGCAACGCATCCCTCGTCTGTGGAGAGCAGAAGGTGAAGAGCCAGCAGCGAATTACAGAGGAGAGAACTGTCCTTCGAACGATCTGCTGAGATAGCATTGTTCCGAAGGTGAGTGAAGATCGCGTTCAGATGTGCATTCAGATCCCCCATTCGATAGTCGACCGTGATGTACTTGGCAACAATTAGAGAGTAGTTCACAGCTGAAAACATCGTCATGAACTGACTGATGTACGACGAGGCGAAGCCAGGTCTACATCGCATCTGCACATCGTTGCTACTGGAAGTAGTTGTTCACTGAGTTGACGATCAGTCCGGTGATAAAATCTGACAGCAAGAACAGCAGCTCCTTCACTTCCTTATTATCTAGAATGAAGTAGATCTGACAATATCACTCGTTGACTCATAGTCACGCTTCTATGCATCAACATTGGAAATCGTATCCACCTTTTCACACAGACGATCAAAACACCGGCATAAGTAATTCACTTCGCCTGTCCCGTTCGAAATACTCGACTGCACCTCTGCATTTATGTATTTCCCAACGTTCTCGATGTTGATACACTCGCAGTTTGGGCTCTACCTTGAAACAAGCAGAAATCAACATACAAAAGGATATCGCACTCCGATCCCCAAAATAGAAGTACAAGTCTCATGTATGAGTTTTTTCTGTTGCATTGCATCATCATACACGATCCGTGGGAGTGGATTAGGCTTTTCAGTTTTAGGCTCTTCTTTCTCCTTCGGAAATGGTACTACACGATAAATAATAGTACGTTGCAAGAAACCTGGTTTAACTGCATCTTTAAAACGATTAGCTCGGATTTCTCGAATCTGCACATAATTCATGTGTGAAATGATTTGTTACTTCCTGCTCACTCTTCTGCATGGATCAATGAGATGAATTATGGAATGTTTGTTTGGAACTCTGTTTGAGTAACAGTGAATAATTATATCACTTCGGGACAATGTCTTTCCAAATGACATGGGTTCCACAGAACTGTGTTTCACACCTTCCTCAGACAATGCTCATCCTCCCCTCTTTCTACTGTTTCGTACGACTTGTTTCCGCGAGAGATATCGATTTCTGTAATTCCACTATTCTGATGTATCTCGACAAAGAATCACAATTAAATGAACACGAGCTCAGAGAGTGCGTTACCTGCCTTAAATTCTACCCAGGTTACGGAAAATCTTTTGCATGCTGAAGTTACGGCTGATGAAAAGGTCCCTTCTGGGCAGGAACCTACGGCACAGCCCTCTACAGAAGGAACTCCACTCCTTGACAGTACGGGCGATGATACAGCTACTGCAACAATCTGGAGCTCCGTTGCGAATATGACGAACAATGTCCTTGGAGCTGGTCTGGTTGCTCTCCCCTACTCCATTAGTCAGGTACATATCTCTTTGGTTTTTAAATGGAGTGTTCACTCATTCCTGGAATCATTCTGCTTGTTCTGATGGCTTTAGTGGCTGCGTACTCGCAGTATGTGATCGTAAGCACATGTCGTATTGTGGATAAGTACACGTATAAGGAAATGGGAATTGTCGTTTTTTTTGTGTTGATTTACCATAGGCTGCATTGGGAAAGGTTGGAGGCGTTACGATCTCGTTAGTCATGCTCCTCTACACGACTCTCTCCTGTACATCCTATTTTGTGATCATCGGTGATCTCGCTCTTGGTATCTTTGGGTATTTCTTCCCTTCCGTGGAGCTTTTGCAGTCGCGTGCCGTAGTGGTGCCGCTGGTTTGTGTGGTGTTTATATTCCCCCTCTGCATGATGAAGAGTGTTTTGTTCCGTGGTCTCTTGACGTCTAGCGGTGGACTCTCTTCGCTACGTGTCCGTGGTGTCCGTCCTGGCGATGGTCGGTGTGGTGGTGGTCATTATCCAGCAGTTCATCAGCTACCACCACGTCAACGAGACCGTGGAGATCATGCACTGGACGACGAGCTTCATCCGCATGGTGCCGGTGGTGTGCGTGTCCTACAACTGCCACTACAACGCTCCGCGCTACTACAAGGAGCTCAAGAACCGCAGCATGCCTCGCATGTGGACCGTCGTGCTGTGCTCCACTCTCATCGTGTTTTTGCTCTACCTGGCGGGAGCTGTGTGCGGGTATCTTGAGTTTGGTGTGGACACCATGGGAGACATTCTCAAGAACTATCCCTTCTCCTCTCTCGCCCCTGCTCTCGGCCGTATCGGCCTCCTTATCGCTCTGGTGTTCACCTTCCCCATAGCGTACTTTGCTGTTCGTAACAACCTCCACACTCTCTTCTGCAGCTCGTTGCACTTCCATAACATCTGGCTCCGTCTTGCGTAAGTGCTTTGGGGAGTGTTCACCATAGAACTGCTATTGGTGTTCTGGTGTTGACCTGCACGGTAGCTGTCTTTGTGGAGCAAGTGGAATATGTGATAGGGTTTAATGGATCACTCTTTGGGTCTTGCATCATGCTCATTATTCCTGGTTTGATGTACATTTGTGTGGACAAGACCCCCTTGTGGAAGAGTGCTAAGAAGATCTGTGCTCTGATCTTGCTCTGCTTCGGCGTAGTAGTGTGTATTGGAGGCACATACCTCACCGCCCTAAAACTCTTTTCATGTCGTGTTTGTTAACAAATACAAAAACAATCTCTCTACAAAAAGGTAAATATATGAACACCGATTGAAGAAGTTTTCACGAAATCCAGTTCCCCATCTAATGAACACCGCTTTGCCCAACCACTGGCACTGACTCGCTACTATCAACTAACAGCGTTTGAAGTTGGGAAATCCAAACAGAACTCACACTTACAACTCCTAAAACGAAAGCACGAAAAAAAGAATGGCAACAAGAGAGTGGAAAGGTGGAAGGTACAAAACCGCGGGAAATGTATAGTAACAAACAGGACAGAGCTTCAGCAACATGGACTTCGACGGAACAAAGTAATAGCCTCCGGTCACAGGAGTGATGTAATTCATCAGATGGTCGGATTCCGTGCCACGAAGACCAAACAATGACTTTTCGATCTCATCTAGGCCCACAAGGAAGTAGCAGTATGCAGTAAACCACAGACCCTTCACGCCGTTAGGCATACCATAAGGAAGGCTGTGGCGAACGATCTTCACATTCTTGCCGTTGTAGTCAATATCGGAATGCGCCACATGACTGCCAGGAGGAAGAGGCTCCAGCTGCACACTGTCCTTCTTCGTACGGCCAATCACTGATTCCTGTTCATGGACATCTAACTTACCCCACTTATCGAGATTGTGCTCAAAGCGCTGCACGATCGCGTAAGAAGACCCGTCTGCGTTCAGAGCAGCTTCGGCACGATCGCTCGGACCCGAAGGGTTTTCGGTCCCATCGATGAACCCCGTAAGATCTCTCGAGTCTCTCCAGACAAAGCCCACCTTGTCATCCGCAACGGTGAGGAGGCCAGGGAGGAAGAGAGAAACGAACGAGTTTCCACAGTCAAAGCACGCTCCATTGTACTTGGAGTGAATGTGCACGTACAGGTCCGCCTGTGTTGCAGGAGCCTTGTCTCCATATCCAGGGAAGTCAAACAGCTCCGCTCCCGTACCCTTCAGCGCGTCGTTATCCTTCGTTAGAGTAGTCCACAACTTCTTTCCGAAGGAGATTGCGCCAGAAACCATTATCTTATACATAACAGACGAGTCGTCTAAAATCCTCTGGAACTGCTTCACTGATTCCACAAAGTTGGATCGACCACTATCTGTCGATAATAGATCATAGTTTACCATGAACGTAGCAAAGTAGGCAGCGTTATCTCCCTCTACAAGGATTCCAGATTGTGCTTCAGTAGCCATTTTGATAAGATTATTATGGTAAGATTAGGAGGGGAAAAGGGGTCCAAATTTTGTCAATCTTCTAGATGTATGGTAATCATTCCTGACGCATCTTCCTTCCTAATTCAGTGGATTCCCCTATCCCGATGGCTGCAGTTGGAGTCACTTGGGTAAATAGAAGCGCAGAACAGACTGTGTATAATAATCATGAACCACTGAACAGGATAATCCTTGGCTATTCACATTTCTTTCCAAGTAAGTGATATGTCCACACAAGATAATTTTGAGTCTCTGGAAGAACCCCAGGCTACTGTGATCCAGTCTTTTTTCTTTTATGTTTAGGGGAATCGTTGGTTGGTCCCTATGGATTTCTCGATCCAGGCAAATGCTGCTCTCGACTGGGTATTTGACGTTATGAAGCCAAATGACCACTTACTTATCCTGAATGTCTTAAATTTGAAGGCTCCAAGTATCTTTTGTCGTTGACTCTAACGGTTAGCGTACGCTCACGATATCGTTATGAACGATCGTTTGAAGAAAGAGTCACAGGAGAAGTTACAGGAGATGAAGCAGAGAGCCATCGACAAGGGATTCCAGTTCGTGAACACCCTGAGCGTGCGAGGCGACCCATCCAAGCAGATTTGCGCATATGCCATACAGGACAAGATTGACACGATTGTCATGGGAAGGAGAGGCATGAGCAATCTGAAGCGTATGTTGAATGGCAGTGTAAGCGAGTCTGTGATTGCAAACGCCCCTTGTGCGTACGGTCTGGGTCTGTGAGTGAGTTGTAGGGTGTGTGTGATGGGAAAGGACGTCGAGGAGAAGGCAAAGAACGAAGAGCTAAGAAAGAAGGACCAAGAGATCGCTGAACTCACTGCCAGTGCTAGTGAGGGAGAAGGCGAAGGTGCTGCCATACCTTTCTTTTTGCCTCGCAAGCATAGTGTGAAGAATTACTACACGGATTCTGATTAGTTATGTCATATTTCGTCTTTTTTACAAACAAGCGAATCACTGTACGGAGAAAACACTTCCAGGAAAAGTCGGTGGAAAATCAAATTCGTCTGACTGGTAACAACAGGACGCGCTAGGAGCAAATAAATAGTGACTCTACTGGTGAACCGACAGAGGCGAGTGAACTCTAGGGGGAGAACGAACCCATGGAAATGACAGCACCTCCTTCATTGATAGCCGTTTCTGCGGGTCCTTTGCTAGCATTTTTTTCACCAGCATCAAAGCGTCAGACGAGACACGAGCCCAGTCCTCCTCTATATACACAACAGAATCATTCACTGTATGATCCATTAATTCACTTTCGGTCTCTCCTTGGAAGGGTGGGTAGCCCATTAGCAATAAAAATAATGTCGCACCCAGCGAAAACACATCCGCCTTCTCGGTATAGAGACAATTCTATGTATGATGGCTCACCCCAGCGAACACAGTAATCACTTCAGGAGCTATGTAGCCCGCAGTGCCTACGACTTCACTAATCATCACTGCCACAAACGACCCCAACTCAGTATCTTTGTTAAGGTAATCAACTAGTATGCTACATCCAAAGTCTGTGAGTTTCATCTCAGATCGTTTATCTTGGCTTTCAAATATGATATTCTCTGGTTTCACATCCAGATGGTAGATGTGATGTTCATGGCAAGCTAGGAGACCATACCCGATTTCCCGAATGATCCTAGCTGCCTCCTGTTCCGAAAAGAAGTGACCATGATTCAGTCGCTCTCGCAGATCTCCGCCACCCATGTACTCCATCACAACATAAATGAGATAAGAGTCCTCGTAGATATCGCTGATCTTCACCACGTGGGGCGATTGCACTTCCTCCTACAATCATCACCACCACCGAATGATACCATCACTCTGCGAAGGACTGCAATTTCATGCTGCAGAACTGTTGCATCCACCTTCTTCTTGTTGATCAGCTTCACTGCGCACATCTCTCCAGACTCCTACAATTAACCCCTGTCGCAGCCACAACGATCACCTGGCCAAGCCGAACAACGCCGTACTTTCCTCTCCCCAGTGTGTCCTGGAGAGAGATGACCTCGTGGATCGAGTTCATCCTCTTGCTAAGCTTCTTCACGCACAGCTTCTGCAGCAGGAGCTGGATCACCACGAAGGCATGCACCCACAGGTCCTGCGCGTCATCCCACCCCAGTTACCCCACTCGCTGCTTCTGCGAAAAGGCTTCCAGAAAGTAGGCCATCTGGCCTCGGCAAGGAACCATGGAGAACGCGTACGGTCGTCCTGATATGTTCTCCACCATCACCTTGCAGTCGGGAGTAATCTCGCAACGGCGACGTGGAGAGCTACGATCGTCCTTCTATGCAACAACAAGGAGGCGAGGTGTACATCAAAATAAAGCAACACATTTCCCTCCAGCACAAAGAATCGTTGTCTCCATAGCTTTAAGCCACGGAATCCTCTCTTCATTAAGGATCCCTCCAGTCGAATCTGACGCAGAAAGTCTGCTGCAGCAACATCGGACATCGCGGAGATGGTTTGAGAAGACAGAGTCAATAGATTTACACCATTTATTATTAATTCTTGATCTGTTTGATATCGATCCACAATACAATCAAAGGCATATGCTTCACCTAAGGAACCACGAAAGACAGATAGAATAGAAGGTCGTGATGGCCTTGATCCTTTCGGACTTGAAAATTTTGTAGGACAAGTGTAGGAATACGTGCTTCGTTCCGTTAATGAGCACCCATCGTTACCTAAGGGAGATGTAGGCTGTTCCGACTCGTTATCGTTAAGCTCAATATCATAACTCATTTATAGCCTGTTCAACGATAACGAACACTTCATCAATAAAAGAATGAGTTGAAACAAACAAGTCAAGATACAGGTACTTTCATGGAATAACTACTTACATATCATGGAGTCTACAAAACACAGATAAAACAACTCCTACGCATTTTGTAAATCACACAACAGCAGCGCGTCGGTTGCTTTATTATCCCCCTTCACCTTAACAAACCAAAGAGACAAGTACCCCCTTATCCATTTCGGTGAATTGTCGTCGCTTTTGGTACTCGACTGCATTACTAATCACTTCCGTGATGTAGCGTTGTGTAGCGAGCGAAACCAGACGAATCCTACAGAATAGACGCAATTGCGAATAGCGATACGATGACTCATCAGTCAAGTCGCAACCAGCAGTCTGCAAGAGATATTTTGTGATTTCGTCAGGAATCTAAGGTTAAGTGCGAACATGGAGAAAACGGTCGGTGTGTAGGTTTTCAGATTACGGAGCAAATCCCGAATCTCGTTTGTTTGAATTCCACTCTGCATTCCTTAATACGAGTTGCAAACAAAGAATGTGTAACAAACAGACAAATCTTGGATAATTTTCTTCTCCTTATCGAACACATATCTCTTAAAGTGAATGAAAAACTCGTCATTCCTGGCCAGTTGGTGAGCTTCTCGGAAAGCAACTTTGAATTTCCCTGTCTTTCCAAACGGGGATTCGATTACACCCATAGCTCCCTTCTTCGTGACCACACGGAGTCCCACAAACTACCTCTGAGTCCTCTCCACGACCTCTACAGGAGCGATGTTCCCCCCTTTCTCCAGCAGATTCGTTCCGATCACCTCCGTCTCCGAAACCACTCGATCCACGCACGCGACTCGCTCCTTCGGTTTGAAGACTCGCAGCGCACCGAGGGCTTCTCGCTCGGCAGGCAGTGTCTGGATGATCTTCGCGTAGAAGGCGATGCGACACCCCATGTCCACCGATGCATTCAGCTGACTGCCGATCAGCAGGGAGCCGAGAGGCGCGTAGACGGACTGCTCCAGCTGCAGCAACGCCCAGACGGTGGCTACGAGTCAGAGAAGGAGGGAGGGAGTACGGTGATCATCGGGAGAAGCAGGCTTGGGTGCGAGTGAAGAGGACTAAGTCGTCGGAGGAAGGATATTCATCATCTCGGTGTATTCGTAGCTGCGGCCAAAGTCGAACGAATTGACCTCCTCTGTGAAGACATTCACTCCGAAAGCACCGTTGTTCAGCTTCTCTAGTGCTCACAGCAAACGCACGACCACACCCTGCTTCTCTCTATCGGTGAACAGCGTGATCAGAGCAGGAATCGTGTGATGACCGATGCTAATCGAGAACGTCGCTCCGCTCTTCACATCGCCCTATCAATCATCGAAACCGCCCGGCCCCACCTTGAAAAAGCGGATTTTCTTCAGTCGAACGAGGATGTTCTGCATCATCGACAAGGACCCAACAGCGCAGGCTTCTCCACGCTCCGATTTGTAGTCGAACGATCTACGTCTCATCGACGCTGCGCGTCTACTGAACACAGACGCCAGCTCGGTCCCCCTTCAGCACCCTGCTGATGTCCTTGTGGAACATCTGGATGCTCTTCACTTTGCGAGTGATGTGGAGAGCTGGGAACTCGATTTCGTCGTTCACTGCGAGGCTTCCTGCGAGCACAGTGCCTGTCATCACACATCCCTTTCCCGCCAGCGCGAAGCAGTGATCGTACACGAAGTAAAGAGGAGCTTTATTCAGACATGGAACAACACATACACGCATCTTCCTTGTCTGGAATCGTCACCATTTCGCGGATCGTGGAGACCAGTCGATCCATCTACATCACCAAACAAAGAGAGAAGCACCCCAAGAGTCGTCGTATTCGCATCCTCGATGCTTCCTCCGCCAACCTGAGCAGAAATGGGAATCTACGTCAAACAGGAGGAATGATGCAACGATAGGAGCATTCTTGAAGTGAGTGCGAGCCAACGCCTTCTGGAGACTCGCAGTAGCGGTTTTAACTCGTTCCGCACGCTCTGACTCTGGAATCAAGTCAATCTTGTTTAACGCAAAAATAACCTTATTCGTGGTGATTTCTCCAATTACGATGCACTCAGCTGTTTGAGCCTGGATTCCCTTCAAACAGTCGATCACAACAACTAACATGTCGATAATCTGGGCACCTCCAAGAATCGTTCGAATAAGGCTTGCGTGGCCAGGGCAATCCACCAACGTGTATTGAATGTGTTTATACTTGGTACCTATGAAAAACAGGAATGAGGCACAAACTAGTGATATGGCTGGGCAGATCGGATATAAAAGCACTGAAGCCGAGGTCCAACGTAATACCACGTTGACGACTCTGAGGATTCTTATCTAAGGAGGCAGTTGACAAGATAGCGCTAAGTGCCTTCACTAAAACTAAAGGGAATCACAGGGAGTTACCTAGACTCGTTTTTCCAGAATCGACATGTCCCATTACTCCAACATTAATGTTACACACTTCTGATGGATCAAAAGAAAGCGTACTCATTGTTCTTCCAGAAAATAGGAATTAGTAACGAAAGTGATAGTTTTTTGAGTTAGGGTTATTACGATGCTCAATTCGGCAATTCTATTGATTCCAAAGGCCATTCCTTAGAGTACTGGGAGTAAGAATGTGTGTTACCATATTCCAGCTTATAAGGACTGAACCAAATTTAGAAGTAACACTTTTCGCTGGCACTGAGCAGTGAAATGAAACAAATACAACGATATGACAGTATTTCGTTTTACTCATAGGGGTGAGGATCATGTACATAGGTTTGATGATACCATTCTTCAAGAAAGATTCATATTGCCAAAAAATACAGGTTGATCTAATAAGCATATCCTATGGAACTGAAAAACGATTCTAGCTTCAGATTTTACAAGTTGGCTCAATAAGACGATCATACAACAGAAGAGAGAAATTCAAGACGAATCATTCGATGGATATAATATGATACGAATCCGCCTCATTTGGATCATTAACGATTTTCACGATCTTTCGACATTCTTTTCACACTGATCACAGTCAACACATGATATCCAATCAATTTAGTGGAGATTCTGGCAAGTGTATTCTACCCGAGGAGGTAGAACAGAGTCACTAACACAAAAAGATCACTACATAGCCAGTAAAATGGATTGAGACAATGTTCATACTATCAGTAGTGTACACCGATTTCAAACAAACAGCATACGCTTCCTTATACGACGAATGCACTTTTTGATGCCTCGTTAATTCAAATCGTGAAGCATATGAATGGGTACAACCTGGAAAGGGACAAGGAAAGGGTCTATTCTCACTGTGATTGCGATTCATGTGAAGTGTATAATCCGATTTTCGTACAAAAGACTTATTACACCTAACTAAAATCCATCGTCATAAACCTACTGAAAACAAATGAACGGTTTTTTCGGATCATGAACTTTTTTCTGGTGAAGAATCAATCCCTACCCTTAACCATCGTCTCCTGACTTACATATTTCGTTTGATACTTCTTACCACAGTTCTCCACAGGACATACGTAACATTCACTTCCATTCTGATGTTTCTTTCGATGCTTGTATAGTCCGGAGGAGGTCTGGAACTTCGAATCGCATCCAGGCTCAGTACACTCAAATAACTTCTTATCTCCGTGTGTTAACTGATGCTTTACCAAATTCTGCTTTGTTCGAAACTCTTTTCGGCACTCGGAACAGTTCCAAATATCCGCTTTCTCTGCTTCTAATGACACAGGACCGAACGACTGCAACGGAAGAGAGTACTCATTCGAAGAAAGAGAGAGCTCCGGATAATTCTTCATTGGGGCTTGATACATCGGAATCTGGTATTGGGGAATGTACATCCTCTTTAACTGGTCTTGTAGCGATGTCATTAGCTGGATTGCTGATTGAAGATCATCTCCCTATCATTCACTCCACAGTCTATCCCTAACATTACACACGAGAAGAGCAGATGCGAAATTGGAAACCGATTGTTGCTTGAATGACTTGAATAGAAAAGATTGTTTATCTAATCAGCAACTCGATATTACTGATACCTCTCTTCTTCTTGATCTCAGGAACACCAATGATCCTTTTCGACTCAAGTCTCTGGCTTTCTTGCTCCAAGTAGCGTTCTTTATCACGATCATACTCTTCCTGATAAGGCCGTTTTTCTTCTTCACTCATCTCCTTCCATTTGGATCCAATCTACATCAAGTTCGATCACTATCCCTACGAATCGCATCTTGTCGTGAGGAGTCTGAACTGTGTCTTGATCTTTCAGCTTCTCAAACATGTGCTGCGTATATTGGTTGTATGTATGGCGCGGTCGTTTCACTCTTCCAGGATTCTGTAACTTCAACTGTTTGGGCTATATCACAACACTCCACCAATCGTACATCTGACACACCCATTTCCTGATCTAACTCTGGTGGAGGGTATAATGAAAAAGCCTGCCCTGGTATAGGCTGAAACGGTTCCATGCCATTTACACTCTGTTCTGGGACTTCATTCGAGTGATCTCCCATCATCATGATTTCTGTGATCACAACCTTCCTAAAAGCACATACCATACTGATTTTCTGCACGATGTTGATTGTCATTATCATTCCTACATCTAGATGGTTGGATCTGCTGAATTAGCGGGTCTTGATTCAAAATATCCGAGTGATTTATCGTTGTTGCCGACAACAATGGAAGCGAATTATTGATTGTTGAATACTGCATATCCGCTACATGAATAACAATATAACATGGCTACAACTAGGTGCTTCATTTACAGTTAACTGCATGGGATCAATCGTAAGTCGAATATCCCTAGAGGACGATTCCATCAAATTTGATCGTTCTTTTAACTGCAACACCGATGTTTTAAATTTATGTAAGAGTCAATTATTTGGAATTCCATTTTTCAAACCTGGTCCTCAAATTGTGTTTCATTTGGTTCCTTTGTTCAAACTGCCAACTTGTATACACACACTAGAAAATGACTATTATAACGACTTAGTTGAGAAGTTCTCTATTTTCGTGTTTATTTCAGATCGACACCCTATTTAGACTGTTTTCAAACGAATGTACTCAGTTGGATTGAGTGTTTGTTTATTGCTTTCTTTGATTATCAAAAATCATTAGACCACTGGACGCTTTTGCTTATTTCGGCAACACAAATCTCTTTACATAGTTGCAATCTATGGATCATACTACTAGTGGACATAAGAGTTATATGAAGCACATTATTCTGCTCAGTGCTTCATTCTTTGGTGTGTTTTTCGCATTCAATACCTCTCAGGTGCGCTGGTTGGGTTAACCTTTTATTCATGTAGGCTCTTCAAACTTCTTCTCATTCAAACCCTATTCAGGGTTACATTAACCTGGGCTGCTTGTATGGAATGTTTGCTTTATTTTCGCTCTTTGGACCGAAGGTTGTATCGCTGATGGGACCAAAGTAGTGGCAGTATATTTCTCTCATGAATAGAGTGTCTATGATCATCGGATCTATAGCCTATGCTGTTGTCGTGGCGTCGAATCTCTTGGACAGCGCTGTTGTCCAGATTCTTGCTAATCTTCTTGTGGGTGTCGGAGCTGCAATGCTCTGGAATGCTCAGGGAGTGTATCTGGGTCGTTGCGCATTGTGGGATTCGCGTACTTCCTCTAAGAGTAGTATAGACGAGTGTTTTTGACATAGGTTTCGCCGAAACGACTTCTTCGTTCAACGGTGTGTTCTACTCGATTTTCCAGTTCACGGGGTGCTTCGGAACAGCTATTGGAGGAGTAATCAAGCAGCTTACTGACGACAATCGTATCCTGTTCACCGTTCTGACGGTGGTGGGTGCTGTGGCTGTCATTTCCCTGTTCATTCTTCCCAGTGTCCAGGCTTATACGCTCCCTGGCCAGTCGGAGGAGGCCGATGTATGGGTGCGAGCGGTGAATGATGCGTAGAACGTGTCGATCAACGCCACTCTTCGTCTCCTGTGCAAGTCATCGAAGCTGGCGATGATGCTCCCCATCGTTATTTACAACGGTATGAGTCTCGCCTACATCTTCGGCGATCTCACCAACTCGGTCTACAGCCCTGCTTTTGGAGCCTCGTGGGTGCTGTACCTCACTGCCATCTTCTACGGATCCAACTCATTCTGTAACAAATGATCTTGGTATCGACTGTAGTCTCATACATCTTCGGCAAGTGTGTGGAGAAGAAGTGGATGTCGCGTAGTGTGATGTGCCTGATTGCGTTCATCACGCAGATCATTGCCTTCCTGTTTATCATCTTCTACCATGTCACTGAGAACGACAAGAGCATCGTCGATCTGGTGCTTGTTATTGTCATGGTGGTCGTTCTTTCTGCGGGTGATGCGGTGTGGGAGTCGCAGCCCCCTGCTATCTTGCAGTCCTTCTACGGATTGGACAGCGAGCGCAACGCTGCAATGGCAAACTACAAGATGTGGCAGTCGATCGGTTGGTGTGTGCAGTTTGTGATCGGAGCAGTATGGTCTGCCAACAACTACATCTACATGAAGTCCATTATTTTAGCATGTCTTCTGGTTGTGGGATACGCTTTCGTAGTGTATCTCGATAAAAAGGTAGCAAAGTTGGATATGAAGAAGGGAGAGAGTGCTGCCTTGCTTGCTGGCGTTTCTACCAATTATCCATGTTTGTTAACAAAAAGATGTTAGAAACCTGCCTTATGAAGCAGGAAAGTTAAAAGTAAAGCGGATCTGAGGTGTAACGTACATGAAAGCGACGTATATCCCAGTCAAAATGAGGAGTAGTAGTATGATGATGGTGACGATGATGGTGACGATGAGGATGTTTCTTTCTTAAGTGTATAGCAGATCTTGACTTTGGAGGATCAACTGATTGCATCCACTCCACATGCTTTTCAGTATTTCGTGCATTAGATGGTTGAAGAGGAGATTTCTTCGAAACTTGGAGACTATTTGATCTTCCCTCAGACTTGTTCTGAGTTGGAACTTCTAAATGACTGCTGCCTGATTCTTTTGTCTTTCTCTGAACGGGATGCTCAGCGATACTCTTTTTCCTTGCAGGCTCGGTTTGAGTTCCTTTGCTATCACTTTTAGATGCTCTGGCATCACTCTGCTTCCGTTGAGAAGACTGAACTTTTTCATTCCTTTTTTGGAACGACTTCTCCTGTTGGGTAGATTCTTCCCTTTTCTGTTCAGACTGTTCAGAAGATCCTTCCGAAACAATCGGTTCTTTACGAGTCGATTGCTGTTCTGAAGAGCCATTTGAACTCTCATTACTTTCATCTGAGCTTTCTAACTCTTCAGAGCTACTCTCTTCATCCTCTTCATAGCTCTCCGAATCAGAGTTATTATAACTCTCCGAAGCAGATTCATAGCTCTCCGAAGCAGAATCGTCATAATTCTCTGAATCATTGTAGCTGCTCTCAGAGTACTCAGCATTTTCATTCTCGTTCTTCTCCTTTATTTCAGTTCCACTCGGCACAGTTGTATTAGGACTTAGATCTTTTTCCTCCATGTTCGTGATTGTCATCGTTTCAATGCCACTTGTACTTTTCGATTCAACATCAGCACTCGCTTTCTCTGACAAAACCTTTGGACTGTTCCGATTTCCTAGTGACAACACGTTTGATAACGAGAAAGTCTTTAAGAAACTATTCGACCCTGTGTGATTGGATGCGCCACTAGAGGTTGTTTTATATTGTACAAGAGTTCGGCTGAGAGACCCAGAGAGACGATTTGCTTCATTATCGTGCTGTGCATCGTTAACAAGAGGCAACTTTGCATAGTTAATCGTTCCTCGAAGATTATTCCCGTCGACGCAAAGATGAACAAAGAGATTGAGATCTTCGTACCTAGAATATCAATTACGATACACATCTACCCTGAACAGTGATCGATATCTGCATCAGTAAACCAAAAATCACGATCTGACACAAATCTACATATCATTGACTAGCAACATCACAACGAGGTATTAAACCAAATGAAACCAACAGAAGAAGTCATTGTTCCCACTTCGACAATTTCTAAACGCACATCATTCTACATGTAACCATTCCATATCTCTCACCTCCAAGAGTAGCTCATTCTGTTCATCAAATCGAGCAACCAATGATTCTCCATCTTGACTCAGCATCAGAGGAACCTCACGCAATAACGTCCACTGCTCATGAGCACAGTCATCGTGATTCGTATGTTCTTCATCAGCTCGAGTTAGTAAAAACGACTGAACGGTTCTCCAACAAGAAAACTTGTGATTGTCATCGTCGTGGTGCACTTCATACTGCCGTGGAATAAATGTGATCTTGTATACACGGATGATGAAGTGATGATATTTTACAATGGTGTCAAGGTGTCGCTACAGTAATACCAACGCGAAACAAATACATGAACCACAATTGCTTTCATAGATATTTGCTTAGGAGGAGGTCTACCATGCTCCAGTATATGCCGATAATAGAAGACATAGCGAATCTGAGAAGGACTAGAAACTCGCTGCTCCTTGATTGAGAAATCCTTCGTTTTCGCGGTCCTTCGTTCAGCAAAATATAAAAGAGCTCCTTGTGCCAACATGCACACACCCATTTTCATCAGAAGACAACTGATAATCATTCCAGTACGTCCTTTGCCTCCCTATCCTTACATCCATCGAATACTACTACTTTACAGTGAATAGCCACTACACCATTCGGAGTTCGATTAAACCACTCCTGACACTGATCAATAATAGCTACAATTTGATCTGAAAATGACTTGAAATGGATCACAAACCTAGTGAACATGCATTATGATCTCGGATTGCATAGTGAGTAAATCGATTCCCAAAAGGTGGTACATTCTTATTTGAGTAACTGTTTTCGGCACAGAGATTGATTCTATTCATAAGGAAAGAAAATGAGCCATACACCCAGTAGTTCCCCCCATAGTTTCGATTCAAAAAACTCTCCACATCATGGATGTTGTTTCTCCACATAGAATCAAAAAAGGATCCTGGCCATGACATTGCAATGATGTTATCTATTCTCAGTAGGGACAACAAGGATTACTTGTGATGAAAGTGAGATCGATCGAGCTATCTCCCAACTGATTTCGATTTCGATTGAACCGTTTTCGAATATGTCTTGAGACAGTGTTCTTTTGATAGTCAACTAACTAACAAATCATAACAATCACTAACAACTACCTTAAAGGAGCGAACAAATTTCAGTAGCACAAGAAGAGATCCGACGATCTTATCCACACGACTACTCGTAAAACGAATGAAGTAAAAAATAAAAATCATCGCAAGAATAATGATATCCAATATCGAAAAAATAATTCGTCGAACACCCGAATTACGTTTCCAATTTTCACCTAAAATATTCAGTACATCTTCTAGAATAAAAGCACCTCCGACAAACAGGGATAAAGGTCTACAAATAAAGAACATCGATCAGCATCACTCTTTGAGGTACAGGTAGATCTCGCATAAATACAGAAAAGAAAGAAAAAGATCGACGATTAGAGCGATCCACATCACTGTAATAAACACTAGGAATCACTTTTCATCCTCGCTCAAACCATAATTATTCACAATTGTAAGGAAAAAGCGACGAATCTGGCGATTCTTCCTTCGACGCTGTTTTTCTTTTGCCTGCTGCTCATCTTCAGGAGCTTCTGGATTCGGTTTCTCAGGAGTTGATGGCACAGGAGTCAGAATCTTGTCGTTCGAAGAATTAGCAGCCACTGTATTACCAGTTAAAACAGAGTCTCCATAGTTTGCTAAAATAACATCCTCCTGTTGACTCTTTTCAATCTCCTCGCTCTCAGCTTCCTCCTCCTCAAGGTCATCCAGAGCATTGCGATAACTCTTCTCTGGCTGAATTTCGCGCTTGCGATCAATGTATCCATCTTCTGCCAAACACTGAAGAAACACAGTATTGATTTGACCCAGTGTTACCACAGAGGGATATTGATCCGTCATCAGTGTCGAGTAACGAACTCGTTCTTCATGAGACCACTTAATTAAAAGACATGACGTGTGCTGCGATTAACAACGTTTTATAACAATACTCGTTTTTCCATTAACTGAATCGCTTCACGAATCGTTAAACTTCGCTTCACTTCAGGAACAGGATCACCCTTTATCTGTGCAATTGATAGAGAGCCAACAGGATGGCTTGTCATTGCATTCAGCACATGCTGCTGGGTGATTAACTCGACACGATCTGCTTTCATCACAAGAAACGAACTATAGCTAAAAATAAAACCAACTCTAGAGAAATACGGCTTGTTACTTAATGAACGGATGAACTCACTAATATCACGACCCTGTGGATAAAAGGGAACTGTATTTGTGACAACACGCGAGACAGACGAATTTAGCCTACACATCACAACACAATACAATGTCCACAGTACAGTTATTCGATCTCCCTCTTTTTCGATATTCTATACGTTGGTCATTCGAATGGAGAAATACATCGCCTTCAACTTCTTTATTCTGACGAAACTCTTGTAGATAATCGGAAATCAATTTATTTAGCTGGCAAAGGTCAAATAACAACGGATCTAACACCTCTTCCGAAGGTGGAGGACTGGTCTACAATAAATACGTTTTGCACCAACCATACCTTTTTCCGACTTTTCTGAACTGGAGTACTAACCAATTCAAGTGCAGAACATGACATTTCAAAGAGTCTATTCTTTGGAATCCTTCACCTATTTTCTGGAATTGCTATTTTTCAATCCGTCCCATAGTTCAAAAGAGGTTTGTCTCATGAAGTTCTTTCAATCAAAAACATGGTATTTGCTGCGGAATATGGGGTTTGTATCCGTATCCATGTTTGTAGGTGATTACGTGTGCCAGAAGATTCTCAAGCCCAACGAACCATGGTAAAATAGCTCTATCCACAGTTATGTCAAAGGAACAAAAAACAGTCGATCAATCTTGGACTCACTGGTTTTTTTGTTACAGGACCTATGAACCATGGAGTATTCTTATTGTTGGAAAGATTTTTTGCTGGGACCTCCCTGAGAGTAGAGATCATCCCTATTTCTTAGATAGGCTATTGTGTGGAAAATGATAGGGAGTTGTGTCCTAGCAGCACCTCAAATGAGTATAACATTCTCCTCTGTCGTGGCATTGAATGGTGGAGGCTTTGAGGAAATGAAGAAGAAAGTGAAACAGGATATTCCCGCTACGTGGATCGCAGGTAATGTCTTCTGGGTACCGATCAATTTCATTCAGTATCGCTTTACTCCTCTCTACTATCGCGCGACTGTAGGTGGTATTTGTGGAGGTATCGTAGTGTTTTTTCCCTAAGTCTAGCCTTTTGGAATATTTACCTAGCAAAGCAGTCTGCAAAGCCAATAAAAGACTGACGATTCTATTTTATAACTGTTTATTTAGTTTGATAGTTATTTAGGACTTGTTTGTTGTACATATCTGAGTTCTTTTCATATGTTTCTGTGAAAATTAAATCAGTTTATTACTCTCCATGAATTATACACAGTATCACAATATACGTAACCTTTCGAGTCTGCATTAGAGTTTTCCATCCTCGTGACTATTTTGAGCGATGATTTTCTTAGTGAGCAATGTAGCCAATAATAAGTAAATAATCTGAATATGTGGCCCATTGGAAGCAGAACCTACAATTATCACATTATTACTATATTATCATACTCATATCTTCTACTACGATAGAAAAATCGAATGCATTAATGCTGACTTGTATCGCTATTTGTTGCCCGATAACTGGAATATTATGATTTTAAATCTCATTGGTTCAATGTCACATTGAAGCTTTAGTGAATAGGTCAAATTATTCTAGATATTTTGTTGAGAAACTTGAGAACAAAGGTATGTTTATATATTTCAATGATGGTTAGTTATAATTTTAAAGAGAACAATATTGTAACAAACAAAAGGCACCAAAAACCGTACGTCGATTTATAAAACCTTTGGAATATAAAAATATCGCATAAATATAACAGTGACGATATTATAATTAAGAAATTCAACAACAAGAACTCAGCTACTCCAAAGATGACATAGAGGGTAACAACACATTTGACAATTGGTAAATAGTGTTATAATGTATCGGTTTCTTTAAATTTGCTGCGTTTTTCGAGAAAGTATGAAGGATACTGAATATGCGATGATACATGGACTCAAACCCGGCGTCAGTCTACGTGAAAACGAATAGACGATTTTACATGAATGTACTGGTATTCGAAAACTGAACAACAGAGATTGGGATAGGTCTGGCTGACAATGTTAAGCAATTCACTGTACACGATGCAGATGTCACAATACACGTTATCGATAATACAGGAAAGATCATCTCTGTTGTACACAGACAACTGGCAGAAAATAGAGTAGTGTGAGAGAGAAAGCATAACTTTATCGCAAAGCGTATAGTAGTCATTCGCAGATGAGGGTACAAACAATATAGCAGTAATCATGGTGTACGGGTGCAAGGGTACACCAAAAGATTGTACATACGACGAAGATGCATGAAAACTTTCGCAATTCTGCAACTTTTTTGGCTGGGAATCAAGATTTGAAGTAATGCTAGGCGTTTCAATTGATTTCGACTGTACTGACAAATATGAACTGGAGTGGAGGAATGATGGTATTTCTGAGACTGTTGACATGACCGTGTTGGTAATTTCGTAAGGAATAGGGTAATCAATACTACATAAACACAAACACAATAGCATTTACTCGTTTGTTGGAAGCAGAGTCAGATCACCATTGAAGGAATAGCCCTTGGTATCGCATCCACTTAATACCGATACATCCATACTTGTGAACAGAACGAGGTAACAAAAATTGATGAAATGTTAATCTTAAATGATACTTTTTTCTAAGGATTCAGATTGGTTTCATTATCACGTGATAATTACCCGCTGTTTTTTAGTCCTCATAAGATGCACAGTTTGCTTTACTTGCAGAGACCACGCTCCACGCGTTATACTCTTCTATAAAGCATATCATCGCTCGTGCCCCCATCTCGACTATGAATGGATATATGACCCAACTTCAATTATTTATGAACGATCATAACGGGATGTAGTTAATGTAGAAATAACGATCGTCAAACAGGAATACCACTGTATGTCAGGAAAATCATCATTTCTATTTTACTTATACCCCTATTTCAGCCATCAATTTTTACACTGTTAATTGTTGAGTCACCTGCTATCTGACTACTTAATTCTGATCTCTATCGTATGGTATGGAACGAAAAACACAAAGCGACATTGACTGTATGGTGTATTTTGTTTTGTAATTATCATCATAGGTTTTTGTGAGATTGCCCAACTATTAGACCTCGATCTCGATAAGAAGACAATCCATACTCTGTATAATCTAATTGATTGTGGAGTGAATCCTGATGCGATTGCAGCTATGATTAAGGAAATGAGGCAAACGGAATGATTTGGTTGTAAAAAGATCAATACCAATACTAAGCGATTTCTTTTATAGTTTAACATTATAAAATAATCGTTTTGTTATACATACTACAATTACTCCTGTTTAAGGGTTATAGATAGCTCAACTTTATTCTATGCCACTGTATGGCTGCGAATACTTAAGACAAAATAGGATGGATTACACACTAATCCTCGACGGTTCTGTTTGCTATTAAGTATTTGTTATGCAGAATCAGTCCGTCAACTATATACTCAATTCAGCGATGAATATGACAGATTCGTCTGATGATACCAACTCCCTTATTGATGAAAATGGACTTGATAATAGTGATCTCTCAGAGCTCTATTCTGAAGAAAGCAATGAAAACGGAGATTCCACTCGTGGGTACTCTTTTTATTAATTAAGCAATAGATAGTACTAAGAATGATAACTTATCGACTCATATATCCAGTTCATCCAAATCACTTTCCGAGATGTATTCTACTCCACAGGGTGAAGGATTTCAAGATTTGAAAAGCACAGCTGGTCCTGCTGCTGCTCAGCATAATGAAGAGGTGGAAGAACTCCGAAAGAAGTATGAAGATCTCCTTAGAGAACATGATCAAGTGAAGTCCGATTTGGAAGCTGCTAAGAGGGAATCTAAAGGTCAAATTGACCAGATTCTTCGTCTAAACCAAGTAGTCGTAAATAACGAAGAGGAGAAGCAGGCATTGGAGAACTCACTAAGGGAGCTGAAAAACAGTATGTCTGATCCCAAAAACTACCACCAACAAGAGCTGAGCAAGGTGATAAACGAGAAGATTCGCGAAGAAGAAGAGCATCAACAGGAGATGTCTGCGTTGAAGCAGCAGCTTGCAGGTAGATGTTTTCGTCATTTGCAACCGTAGAAATAACGGAGCATTCGAAGTCGCTCGAAGAGGCGAACAGAGAGATGAAGTCACAGCTTGAATCGAAGGAGGAAAGCCTAAACAAGTACGTCGAACACATTACAGAGCTCGATTCATCGATGACCACTCTTCGGTTGAGTATGGAACAAGCTCAGCAAGGAACGAAAGAGAAGGAAGAAGTGATCCAACGTCTCGAGAATGAACTAGCAGCAGCGAAACGATCCTTGAAAGAACAGGAAACCATCGTAGACTCTCAGAAACAGCAAATAGCAGACTTGGAAGGTCAGGTAATGCAGCTAGAGGTAGAGGATCCGCTACTGGCTCAGCTGAAGTCGAAGAATGAAGCGTTAACGACGGAAAATAGCCGCTTACAACATGACTCTGCTGAGATGAAACAGCGATTCCAAGAAGCTCAGAATCAGTGCGACGCATTGCAGCGACTTCTGGAGACCCAGAAGGGGAATAATTCCACACTTCATGCACTGCTAGCTGAGCGGGATGCTGCTGCTTCGTCGTTAACCGCAGAGGTTGCTCAGCTTCGCCAGCAGTTGATGGAGGCTCAGAATTCGAGGGAAGAGTTGCGCAGTGCAGTAAATGTGCGCGAAGGAGCGAGTAGTGAGGAAGCAGAAGAGCAGCTGAGGAAGCGAGATGAAGAGATCCAGTTTTTGAATCAGGAAATGATCGAACTTCAGCAGCAAGTGGAGTCTATGAAGAAAGAGTTGGAAGTTCGGGAAAAAGAGACGAAGGAAAGGGAAGACAATGTCAATATGAAGGAGAATATGATAAACGAAAGGGAAAGGGTGGTAGAAGGGAGAGAGAATGAAGTAGATACGAAAGAAAAGAAGGTGAATGAAAAAGAGGATGAACTAGTAGCACGAGAGAATGGAGTGAAACTAAAGGAAGAAGAGTTGAAAGCAAGAGAAGATATGGTAAATGAAAAAGAGAATGCAGTGAGAGTAAAAGAGGACGAATTGAAAGCAAGAGAGGATGAGACACAACCAACCAACGCAGAGACTGCTCTGCCCTATGCGACTCCATCGACCAAGTCACAAGATGATCCATTACCTTTTTCTACCGAATCAGTACCACAAACTGAGCAGCTACGTGACTCGTCGCTTAAGGATTCTCTTATGAATGATCCAAACCTTCTATTGGAGCTCAACCAGTTACGAAGTGAACAAGCAGCGAATCAAGCAACCATTGAAGAGCTTCGCTCTCTTCTAGAGCAAGCGCAGTCCTCTCCTCTTCCTTTTGCAGAAACACATTCTGTGAGCGAGGGAACCAGTGTGGATGATATTTCTTCTATCTTCACATTTACTACTCTCTCCATGAATCCCTATACCCAGCAAGCTCTCCAAAAACAAAAAGAGGAACTGGAGATCCAACTCCAGCAGTGTCAACTTCAGCTTGCTCAGCGTGAAGAGGAGAATGGATCGCTCCGTCGAGACTATGATGGACTGGTAGTCGAGTTGCATAAGAAGCAACTTGCTCTTGATGAGTTGCAGGCATCGAATGATCGACAGAATGAAACGATCGACCTGCTGCGTCAAACTGTAAACGAGAACAACTCGTGCATGCAGCAGCAAACAGCGATGAATGAAAATCATCAGTTGATAGTCGATCAGTTGCAGTCGTCTCTCAAATCGCTTCGAAACAATGTGAAAGAGCTGACGTCACAGATAGACTCGCAAGCTCTGTTGATCGAACAGCAGAGACAAGAATTGGAACAGCAGCAGAGTCAGAACGAACAGTTGACTTCCGATCTCACCAAGAGGTCGCAAATAAACGAAGAACTGGTATCTCGAGTGAATGAGTTGGCGAACGATTTGTCACAGCGTACAAATGAACTCACAACACTCCAGGAGACAGTAGATCGACTTCAGGCTGCTCTTGCAGAACAGCAGAAAGAGGAGCCACAGTCGCCACCACCGTCATCACCTCCAGTGATGCTAGAAGCCGTACGAATTCCAGTCCTAACGCAGTCAGATCCGATTGTGCTGCACGTGGATTTATTGGAAGACGAGAGTGAAGTGATGGTATTGCAGCAGGTGATTGAAGAGTATCATGCATCGCTCACCGCCTACCGTGATAATGTGACTCTTCAGAACGAGAAAATGAATGGATTGATGAAGCAGATCAACGAGAAAGCAACGGAGATTGTCTCGCTGCAGGGTGAGCTTTCCACAGCACGTATTTCTCTTCAGCAGTCTCTCTCTGCCAATGAAGAACTTCAGCAGAAACTCGATCTTCTCCAGCAATCGATTACTCAAACGGACACTTCTCTACAGGCCAAAGAAAGCGAGCTAGCCGCTTCACAGAGTGTCATCGCTTCTCTCAAGGAACAGATGGCCTCCATGCGAGCATCTGTCTCTCTTCGCGATGCAGCGCAGTCTGAAGCCTCTTCTCAACTGTCTCAGATGCAACAAGAGCTCTCTACAAAGCAGCAGGAGATACAGAGACTGCTGGTGGAGTCAGAGAAGCAGCGTGTGCTGCACGATACATTGCAGGCCAAGTTTGGAAAGCTTCGTCAAGTCTACGAGCGGAAGAACGAATCGTATGAGGAGCTAAGCGCAAAGTACAACAAACTGAGCATGGAGATGAGGCAGCGAATGCAGGAAAGCAGGGAAAAGCAAGCCATACTGGGCCAGAAGCAGCTGGAAGAGGCAAAATCGGAGATCAGTAGACGAGACGCACAGCTTCAGGCGATGACAAAGAGGTATAAAGAGGCTCTGAGCATTATTGAGTCGCTTCGGTTGGCTCGAGGACAGACTCAGGAGGATGAAATGAAGAAAATGCAGCTGACCGTGGCGCAGTACGAAAAGGAGATGAACAGATTACGAGGAGAGCACGCACAGCTAGTGAGAGATGCGGAGAGTGAGTGTCGGAGGGGGGTGTGATGAGTAGGTCGTCTGAAGGAGTTAAATGCGCTAAAAAGGCAGCTGAGCAAGAAAGATGCGTTATTGGACGAGATGAACGGATATTTGAACAAGAAGGAAGCGGAAATGGCTATTCTATTGAAACGTCAGAATTAGTGCGATTACCACGTCTTGTTGTGTTTTGTAGATTTGTGGAAGTGTTTGTTGAGATGTTTTTTTCAAAGTAAAATCGGGTTGATTCGTTTTGGCTCATATGTTTCTCAATAAAAATTGTCATTT
>JZRM01000286.1:0-29923 GCA_000963415.1 Blastocystis sp. subtype 6 | reverse complement strand
TTTCTTATCGTATTGCCTGGATAAAGCTTGAATCTAGTTCTTGGTTGTATCAGTTGCTTAAGTTGGTTTTTATTCTATGGATTGCTGTTCCAGGAAAAGGAGTAGAGGAAAGGGAGGAGTAATCAATAGGGTACTGATTTCATCACTACAGTGATTGTGAATCCCATTTTGGATGTAACAATAGTGGATTGGTAAGAAGTAGAATAATTCGACGCAGATCGATAATGCTTTGAATCGTGCCTTCCTTGTGGTCTTTTCCAAACTGAAAGAAGCAGTGAACCGTCTGATCGACTACATTCCCAATTTGATTCGTTTGGGTAACAAAGTACTTCAGAGGGAGTGTGTAACAAACAGATTAATGCAGAGAAAATTGAGTGTGTTGTTTGTTGGATAAATGACCAACATACTTTCGATATTATTCATATATGTATTCAGAACTAGCATCGATAGGATGTCTTCTTCCAGTATAAGGTTGATGACTTCTGTAATAAGAATATCTTCCACCTCTACCTCTAGCCATACGATAGCTCCCGTAATTGATAGTAGAATTTCTATATCGATTATTGCCATTTTGATAATATCTATCTTTCTCCTGATAGTTGCCCTCATTTTTTCTTAGATGAAGGTATAAATGTCTGCTATTATTCTTGTATTCTTCTGATTTAACACCCCATCTCGCCATTATCTCTTCTTCAAAATTCTTCTCCAGAGGTTTCGCAAACGATGTGTGAAGCACAAACATTAGTGAATCACACGTCGAAAATAAAATCGTGCTTTCTTCTTGGTGACTCATTCCATTACGGTAGAAACAGCTGTTTTTCTCAAGTTGCAATTCTTTTTTAAAGAACGGATTTTTCTCACGATCCTTGGGGATCTTCTCAGTTCCATATTTCGCTAGGTTATACGATTCACATTCCTCGTCGCACCATGCTGGTGCTACGATGAAGAAAGTCATTGCTTTGTGGTTTTCTTCCGCTCTTTTCAGGAGTTCTTGGACATGTTTAATGCTCTGAACCAGAATTTCTTCAATGAATGGAGGATAACACTCGAATACGCCTTCTTCAGGATAGAAGTCAAAGAAGCTTCCTTTGGCATGGAAAGATGCGTCTGTATCACGAAAACGACTGCAGTACGAACCTATCAACGAGCACGCATTGAATGGACTTGCAAAGCACTCGTGCTCCAGGCCATATCTTTCTTTGAGGTAGCGAAAAACACCTGCAGGAAGGGATGTTTGATATCTACGACCAACATTATCTGTTTCATATCTACATATCATCTACAACGATAGATAGGACCGAATCGTCAAGAGAAGAGCTTTTCGAAAGAATTCATCATCATCCAAATCCAGCTTTATTGGATTACCATCGTCATCCAATTTCCATTTGAAGTTATTGTATTTGTAATACAAATCCTTCAAACTTTCCTTTCGAATCTTGATTTCTTGTGCTTTTTCATCCAATACAAAAGTGAAATGATAAAAATCATGTTCGTCCTTTTCAAAGGTGACTGCTATTGGATCATCTTTCAAATCTATCCATCATCTACACAATTGAACGATACTCTTTATATCATTCCAGAAATGCTCAAATTCTTCTCTCGTTAATCGGATCAAAACCTGTTCAAATTCCTGTTGGTCATCTTCAGGTAAGCCTAATTCTCCTAATTCACGTAGTAGCCACCTATCTTCTTTAGGATCTGAGGGAATAACACAATCTTTCCTGGTTCCCTGCACATAACGCTAATACTGTAATCACTACCCCATTTAACTCTTGAAAAATAAACCAGCGACTCATTAATGCTTTTATTCCTTTTGATATACCATCTTTCTTGCATCTATAAGCTGTTTTTGAATCTCCATTAAGCTCGTTTCTTCTTCCAATAACCGTACTATACTCCTTTATAATGTTGTCATAGTACTCTTTTCTCTTGTACTCCTTTCGTAGTTCTTTTGAACTGATTCTATATTTTATCCAATATCTAGTGCGAATCACTCAAAAATATATTTCATGAGAATACACTAATATGCTTTGGTAGATATCTAGATGCAGATAAGGAATTTCGTTAGCTGTTATGAAACCAATTTACGAAGGGTTATTAGATAAGAAATTATGTATAGATATTGTATGCCAAATCATAGATATTCTGTGTTTCTTGGCGCTATTCGATTATCATCATTTTTGAGCGCTTCCAAATTAGTTTGAAACAACCATACAATCGCTTCACCTTAAAGTAATTTATATTTCAAGTTTTCTTCTCACTTCCACACAAACAAGAAAGTAACGTAGCTAGGCTATTTCTATATCAAAACATATTGCATGATTACTCCACAAAGTGTCATCACATAGAACTGGTGATCATACTCACAACATTCCTATTACTGATTCTATAGAAGAGTATAGTTTCCATTTACCCATTCGTGCAAATAATTTCATTTATGGAGTCAATTTAAGAAGCACAGTCATATAAAGAAATTGATTGATAGATTCGTAAATTTCTATCAAATCAAGTCATTCAAAATATGAGTTCCTCTGTTTTACAAGATAAATCTCAGCAGTCTGTCGAAGAATTAAAGCAGACAAGAGGTAATTGTCTCAGTCTCTGATGTCATACAGATGGTCCTGAAGATGAGCATTTTCAACAGAATCATGAATCGCATCAAGAGGATACGGAGAGCAAAGTTTCTGCAAATAAATCCAGAGAAAAGCAACCTATTGATAGGAAAGGGAGCGCCACACGCAGATACTCCTTTCAAGTTGATAACTCTAATCAACCAAAGAAAAACAATTACGGTATATCTCTGTTTGTATTATTGATCTAAGAGAGTCGGAAGCAATCACTGAATTGTAGTGAGGAAGAAGTGGAAGAGCCCGCGAGAAGATTATCTGCAGACGAGGTAGGATCATCGTTATATGTATACCAAAGACATTGAACTTTCATCCACCAAAGCCAAACCATATTCTACAGAATGCCGTATTATTTGTTTCTCATTTACCTATATCCTTATTTATACAGATCGTTGATTCTTGACACTACTCAACGAACATCCTTCCAAATAATCTATTTAATATATTCTCATGTTTCGGTGAAGTCCTCCGCGTCAAAATTATGTGAGAGAGTGTAGCTTGGCTCATAATCAGGAGTAATGATCATTCCAAAGCTTTAATCCTCTATCCGAATTCATCACAAGCTGCAAAGGCACTGGTGATGAACGGAACAGTTTTTCGCGGCCATACAATTCAAGTTAGACTGAATTGCCTTTTTTAGTTGCAGGTGCGCTTTTCGACAACAATGTATGTCGATCCTGTTAATGCCTACACATGTCCTTCAATAAGAGATCTCACTGAAGATTATTATGGAAAGATTGTTCATCGATTCAATTCTTCAGAGTATGCTCAGATCCCATGGCATATGCCGTCGCGTAAGTTGCATGTTGTTGGGTATCTCTTTTATCTGGTCCTAAGTGCAGATTTGATAGTACAAATCCAAATATCCGCGAAATATTAAAGCAGCTGTTTAGTAATTGTGGCACAGTAGAGAAGATTAGCATCTTGAAGAATGTGCGTGTTGACTTTTCAGTTAACTCTAGATGGCTTGGGTAGAAATGGACTCCACAGAATCAGCAACCAATGCAGTAGCTGTCATACATAATACAAGTCTCTTTGCAATGGTTATTGTCTGGATCTTCCTTGATTCATAGCCAGGTAAATTGCTTCGTGTATCTTATGCAACATATGGGAATAAGTACCCTGTTTATTCGATACTTTCAAAAGGAACATCCACTCTGTAGTCTAGTAACTTGATTCAATAATGTACTCGGATAACAATTGTCAAACATAACAAGAAGAAAAACTATTATACAATAGATACACACTCGGTTGGAGTAACCCTGGCTCTTGCATCAATAGCTTCCTTTTCGGCGTACGGCCTCCACAACTCAGGGTGAAATGCAGTGCGCAACGCAATCTTGGCCAACTAAAGGTCAGTACGATATTGTTCGCCTACTAAGAATATAAAAACAATTCCATCTGTGAGAATTACTTGTAGATACAGGACAGGAGATCGAATAATAATAGGCAGTGTATCATACAACTCGTCCTGCACAATCCACAGAATAGCCAGAATAACAGCAAACTACATAAGATGTTCACTGAACAGCCTACAAAGAAGAAAAGAGCAAGGATGAAGAACACAACGAAATTCCAATTCCACTTTGGAACCATCACTACGGTCAAATAGAATACAAAGACCTACTTGCTGGCATGACAATAATACTAAAGATAATATTAGTCCATATGCAGAAGCCCAGTCCCCACAGCTCCAAAGGATAACCTACAACAGAGATTACAGCCTTGCCTACCTCCTTGAATCGTTTGCGCCTCAGAGAAGATAATCAGAGGAATAAATGAACAAACGACAGCATTGAGGAAGGCTCCGAAAAGATACGACCACATTCGCTTTCCAGAGAACATCTTATCGCCTACAATGACATAGTCTAATCGATAGTACGCGCACTCAGTTTATAGATTTCAGGTCGAGTCAGCAGCGTATCCTTCGTCAGATCCTGGAAGAAAAATCCGAAAGAAGCAAAAGTAGGGCACGTAAAGAAGTAGAGAGTTGACAGTTGGAAAGACGAATAGATCGTCTGACCAGAAAACATTGTGTAGAAACTCATAAAGAACTAGACTCAATCAACAACAAAAGACTTACGAGAGGAATATTAAAGGTAATATTCTCGTAAAATGCGGTATAGACACTATAACTATTCCCACGATAGTTGTTTCGGCCATGAACAAAGAGGAGCTTGATGAGATGATGGAACTTGCGTATGATGTAATCAGCGTTGTTAACCGCAGCATTCCCTTCTTTCCCCTTGACGCCCACACCAACAGAACTCTCTCGGATCATCGATACATCGTTAGCACCATCTCCAATAGCAAGACAGCAAAGACCATCCTTCTTCATCAGCATGATCACTCGCGACTTCTGCTTTGGAGACATCCGAGAACAAATCACAGTTGTGGCGTGACGTATTATGTAAACAAACTGGCTCTGCTGGGTGCGGATCAATTGGTCGACCGAAACTCCATCTAGAATTAATGCAAACTGTGGAGTGGGTGTCTCTACAGTAGAGCGAGGACGACGTGAACAGCAGTTCTTCATCCAACCCAACCAGCCACGATTCTGTTTCTCGTATTCCTGCTTACGCAGATAATACTTATATTGTGAATATTCGAGTACTGATTCCAACGTAATGGCCACTGTATCTTTTGGACCAGTCAAGTCATAGATTCGCATGGCCTCTGTCAGTAGGCCACAGTTGCGGGCAATAATCACTGCGGTTTCCTTCTTGTCACCTAGATGGCAGATACCTAAATGTCCTACCTGTCGCCATTGCTACAGTGATTCCTCCCTCGCGCAAGAACTGAATATCTTCTTTGATATGGTCCTGCAGTTCATCTTCAACAGCCGTTGCTCCCAAGACGCTCATGTCTCGCTCGATATTCACGAATGTGCGCTCAATGTTCTACATCTCACTCTTCTCGATTCGAATACTTCTTCCCTATGTTTCATCGTCTTCTTGGCCGACTCTATCTCCCGCTTCCACGTATCATACTCCGATTCCAGAATATATTTGCCACCGACTAAGAGAAGACGATATCCTTCTTGGCTACGACACTAGAAATGAAAAGGAGGACCAAGTACCACCTTACTAAACATGGCAATCCTTCGGAGCATTGCACGCCTCTCCTCTTCCACCTCGTCCATGTCTTCCAGTGGAGTTGCCATGAAGGAAGAATGAGTTGAGAAACTAGTGCCATCTGGACTAGAAGTAAGAATGACTGAATACTCCAACTGCAACATTTCTTCCTCATCACAAGACAATGAAATGATTTTGGTATCTGCACCCTTGCTATACATGCAAATCTTGCTATCCCAGGTATCACGAACAAGAATGGTCATTCGCTGCCGACTGCTTGAGAATGGCAATTCTTCCAATAACTCGAACTTGTGGATTCCCTGATCTTCTCCACTTGCTTCCATCACTGTTGGATATCCCTCACGAATGATCACTGTGTCTTTTGTACGCAGTAACAACTTCCAGCCTAGTTTCATGCCACCCATGATTAGAGCCTCTTCATCTGCAGATTCGGCTCGCAAAACAATGCGGCCATCTTGTTCCACCGGTTTAATCTATATCTTACTGTGGGACAGGACATACACTATTGCAGAGGAAAATAGCTCGAAGGAAATGCACCACATACTCCTTTTCAAGATTCGTCAGTTCTTTTCCATTATTCCTCTTCTTCAGCAGTGTCTCGATCTTGCTCCCTCCCAATTCCTCTTCAAATTCGCTATCCACAAACTCAATTCCTCCCATACTAAAGCCAAAGCAACGCATATTATTCTTTGTCATTGTTCCTGTTTTGTCAGAGAGGATAAACTCCACATTGCCCAGCTCTTCATTCAGAGAACTGGTGCTCACATGCATTCCACCTTCATTCTCGACATACATATCCAAATCATTCTACGATAAAATCCCACCACCACACTTACTTCCATAAAAAAGGCTTGAATGGTGCGCGAGAACTCAAATACAACATACAAAGACATTGGTACAAAATACGAAAATAAGATGAAGAACGTAAAGAAATCAAAAACCCAGTCATAAAGAGGACGGACCGAGTCTTTTAAACCCCATTCAACCAGTTCGCTGTCATAAATTCTGGCGCAACTACAGCAAATCTACAACAAATAAGGTTTAAATGAATACGAGTGTAAGCGCCAGTTGTAGAAACAACACTTTCGGAACAAAAGAATTCAAACTTGTTTCAATCCCGCTAAACTTAAATTTCGAGATATTCATGTTTAAAGAGAGTTTTGTTAACCTTCCTGTATACACGATCATCGCAGCCACCCAGTTGCTGTTCTTCAGCACACTTCCTCGCAGAAGTAAATTCTGAGAATCGACGGCCACTTCTAAATCGTCCTTTCCGTCTTCTTGCTTGACAGCAAAAATACCCTGGAAAACAGACAACTCTTTACTAGGAATCTGACAAGTCAAGGTGCCATCCAACTGCCCCAACAAAGACGGAGACTCCACCCCCTTCGTGAGACTCACAGCCTGCTTTTCCTTTAAACTAGTGGTTAACTGAGAAGCGATCGATTACTTCGTCTCTCCATCCAGCGAACTGGTATCAACGTAGCACGTTCCATCGGAGTCACTGCATGCCAACACGAGAACGTCCGCAGGAATAGACTCCTGGTCTTTGATAATAATCACATCACCCGAAACAAGTTCACAAGAAGGCACCTGCTTCACACTTCCATCTCGCAATACCAGCTGATACTGAATGTTGTTCGTGATCTTATCAGCCTTGTGACGTAGATAATCCTCCCACGCTTCCTTGATGGCTGTAACAAGTAGGATGAAAATCAGTGGCAATAAGGTGGACCAGATGTTGAAAGGACTGACTCCTGGAATCAGCTGAACAAGAGTGACTAAAAGAAACACAAAGTTGGCGACTCGGCTGAACTGCTCGAATAGGTTGATGAAGATGAAGTTCCAGGGAGTGTACTTGGACGTGATGAATACATTCCGAGGAAAACGGCTCTTGTTCAGGTCTCTTCGATTTAAAAACACGTTCAACAGCATTAAGGCTTGCATGCGAGCCTCATCCGACTGTTGTTTCTTACGCTGGTTATTCAAATGGTTCTCGAACACCCTCCGGCTCTCATGGACATTCACATAGCTGCGTGCCATGTCAATTCCAACCTCCTTCTCGAACGACTCATTCTTGCTTACTTTCTGACTAGTGGACTCCGCACCTCTTGCAGACCCTGCATCTTCTCCAGCTTCAGCTGACTCCACGACTTCGTCTCTCTTTCCCTCATCGAGCTTGTCGCCCGATTTCCCAGCAGTTTGCTCCTGATCGCGTAAACTCGAAGAAGACTGTGAACAACTTGAATTGTTTGGAGTTATGGAGAGTATGCGTCGATGAGAAGCACGCATATGCAACTCCTGAAGGACATTCTCACTGGTGACTTCCTCTTGCTCGTTCTTGTCTTCGACTTCAGTAGAATTATCTTTTCTCGATCCTTCTACATTGACGGTACTAGCAGAATTCTTTGTTCTTGTAGAAAAAGACGCCAGAAAGGGTTTTGGTGAATTACTTTCATCAGAATCGCTTGACAATTCCTCAGATTCAGATGGATCGTATTCTTCAACACTGTCTTCATCGAATAAATCATGGTGTGTAGAAAAGCTAGTACTCATTGTTTTACCGTTTTAACACAAATTATTACTTGCTTTTCCAAACAACTTGTACCAAATTGTAGCGATATGTGATGAAACACACTTTTTCAAAGAAATTGTTTATCCGCGAAGATCTGCCGATCCCCGTTACTCTTGAAATACACGCCGGTACTTCTCTGTTGATGAAATAAGTGTTATCAAAACAAACAAAACACTCTCATAGCAGTTTGGCCTTGCGAATGAAGTCGCGATTCAAATAATACACCAAGCAACACAACAGTACAACTGCTACTATCAGTATCTTTAACCCAAGCTCAACCCACTCGCATCTCTTCGCGTCGTACTCCCATCCCATGGTCTCGTCCAGCAAATCATTCACATAACGGCCCAGAGTCATTTTCACGCGCTTCTTCTCGACCCACTCCTCCTCCTGCTCGACGTCCTCCTCCACCCCGCCTTCCGCGATGGGAATCGTTTCCCTCTTCTTCACCTCGGGATGTTCCTTCAGCTCGATCCGATGTTTCTCGCGGAACGTGGCGTCAGCGAAGCTCTCCGCGCAGTGTTCGTCGTGAGTGATCAGGATGTTGTCGAAGGCGATTCCCTCCTGCAAAGTCCATATCTCGATCGCCACGCCTGCAGCGGCGGGTAGATTGTGCGGACGTTTCTCCTCGTAGTAGGCGGGGTTGTCGATGAGACGAGGGAGCCAGGGTCCGCGGTAGGCGGGGTTGGGGATGGTTCGGTAGTGGTACACGCCCTTGTACCTGGGGTTGGGGATGGTCGGCTTCTCCCAGGGCCCGCACCCGCTCACCTGCTCGCAGCGAGGGTTGGGGATCTTCGGCGCCTCGAACGCCCCGTAGTCCTCCTCGTCCCAGTCCGCAGGAGCGGTCACACTGGGGTCCGGAATCTCGAGAGGCTCGTCGTCGAGCCAGTCGGCGGGCTTCGCCGCACTCTCGTCCACGATGAACTTGGGCTCGCTCTCGTCCCAGTCATCCGGCTTCACGTCCGTGGGGTCGATGATCCGCTCCTCCTCCACCCAGTCAGCGGGCTTCACGTCAAGGGGGTCTGGAATGGTCTGGGGATGAGGGACATGGGATATGTACAGCAGGAGACGAGAACGGAGGGTCGAAATCGGTGTTGAGATTGCCGCTGAACTTGTTGACCTGGTCGATCAGAATCTCAACGCTGTCGTCGCGACGGATGATCAGGGTGTAGAGATGGGTCAACTCGTCTCGCACGATGCGAGGGCCTCGGATGAGACGCTTCTCGCTCCACTCCTTGCTCACGGGGTTGTAGTGAGGGATGATCACCTGAACACGGTCCGTATTGCCACAGTAGTCGGGACCAAACATCACCACATACGGAGTGGTGCTGGTTAGATCCTCCGCTGAACTGAGTGCTCCATCGCGCAAAAGTTTGATGTAAGCACCGCCGCACTCCAAACCCTTCTGATAGCGCACCTCGTACTGAACTACCAGATCTTTCTCAGTCAGATCTATAGGCTTATCGAAAAGAGTTGCTATTCCGTAATGAGACGCTGGAATTTCGGTAATCAGTGCCTTGTCACACTCCAATGTGGGCTTTACGAATCCGTATCCCCAGATCCACGACTGAGTCGCGTACTCTCGATGATAGCTGTAAACCCATCTTCCAGTATCCCCCTGGAATGTTTCCAAGAATTCGAGCTTGCACTTGGGAGTAGGGACGATGTATTCAGACTTGCAATGGTAAGAACCTTCCTAAACAGCAAGTAACAAACAGAAAATACATCAATAAGTTTGTTTTGAGAGGGTTCCGTCAAAGTACTCTGTTCCATATTGACTTCTACTTCCTGTTGCTCGCCTAATGAAGTGCAGGCGATAAGACACAAAAGGATGAAAAAACGAGTCATTCTGATGAAGATATTCAAATGGAACGCAAAAATGTAATTCCATTATTCCATTTGGAACCATACAAATCATTTCCCATCTTTGGGGTCTATTTTCACTGCAAGATAGGGATTGGATAGCCCTGGTAGACCAGGATGCCACTCGAGAACGTAGATTGTTCTGTGTATGCATTCGTTATTCTGACAGTTCTAACGTGCAAAGCGGATTCTTTATAATTCTCGAAGGGGGCAGAAGAATTGTCGACTTTTCTCTGTTTAGAGAAACATCTAGCATCGACTTTACATGGTCGGAATATCCGCATTGTTTGTTAACTCTCTTCCACATCTTTCACACGACTTTTCTCCAGTGCAACATGCTCGAAATGGACTGGTTTTGCACATCTGAGGAGATCCATTCATCTTTCGCATCCAAGGAAAAGTGAATAATTGAACCGCGGGAATGACTCATTTCACAGGAATGTACAGACGATTCTCCCGTGAGAGTGATATAGTCGTAATTCATAATATCACCTCTAGATCTCTTCTGAAATTACTTTTCTTTGGAGATGTTCCTGTTTTACTCTGTAGTTTGTATTTTTTGCATATTCGATACTGTTGCTGCCGAAGATCGTTGTTTTACTGACTCTTTCTTATATAGATGAGAGTAATATCTTTTCGTTTATCCAAATCTCTGATACTCACTTATCACACAACCCCACTTCAATGTCGTTAATCAATTTTCGGATATTTACGTCAACGATCGTTCCTGCATTTAATCCGGACGTCATTGTTCACACAGGAGATATTACTGATGGGTGGATAGATGGTCTTATGAGTATTCTACTTTTTTATCTTCTTTTGTAGCTGGAGATATCGTGGAGGAGTGGGAGATGTACAAATCGACGTTAGTAGACAGCGGTTATTTCAATAGTACTTTTTGGCTGGATATTCGTGGTAACCACGATAACTCGAATCAAAAGAGTGGTGTAGACCACAGCTACTACAACTACAGCACTTGTGGCAAAGAGGGACCAGTGTACAATAAAGTCTATGAGCGTTCGTTTGGTCGTTATTGTTTTATTGGGTTGGATGCAACGCTGAGTCCATGTAGGGATCTGTGGCGTCCTACACTCTAGCTCCTGGTGTGATGATGACCTATTTTGGCTATGTCTCTTCTCCGAATCGCAAGCAGCTCCAAGAGTATCTTCGTGAGGACATGTACATGCGGTGATTGGGATTCATTCCAGCAAATCGTGCAATCACACAGTCGTATTCACGCACTACCCTACGATGTACCTCAACTCCCCTTCTCTCCACTCCATCTACCGAGAGAACTCTCCCTCGTTCGTCATTTCTGGACATGTCCACGCCACGCTGGGCAACCGTGCGAATGTAGCTGCGTGTACTCGCTCTCACGGGTAGGCGAAGATCAATCCGAAGACGATTGAATGCGTTGTGAGAGACTTCAAGAAGAAACTGATGTGTGCTTGCTTCGTGTGGTTCACTCTAGATTTCGCCTCTTCATCTCGGACAACGACTACCTATCGTATGTAGACGTGTCTCTGGACACGGCGCTTGTTGAACCAGTGGTGTTTGTCACAAATCCCCCCGTATCATCACCTCATCCGTTTAACATAGAATTCGCAGCTCTATTCAGAGTCTCAGAACATTGGTGCGTCCTTCTCAACGCAGTACATCCATGTATTTGTGTTTGATATCGGGAAGAATGGAAATATTGATCTCGATGGCTTTTCCTGCTCGATTGACGGAGTTCAGCTGCTCTCATCTGCTATTCGGTCAGAAAGCAACCCTCATTTGTTCCTGATACCCTGGAATCCATTCAGCTATCAGCATGGCCTCCACTTCCTCTCTGTGAGTTATTCGAATGGCCTCTATTCCACAACCTATTCTCACCCGTTCTTCCTGACGCCCTCTACTTTGACCTCGTTTCTCATGCAGAATTCAAGTCTGTCTTCTTTCGATATTCTGGATGCCACGAGTCCAGGAAGAAACGTGGGAGGCTTTCTTGTGAACTCTTTTCTGGTCCCTGTGTTGATCACTCTTTCCTACACCCTTCCTCTTCTGCAGGTGGTGTTCATAGTGATAGGCAGACTCACTCTTCTCCATCTGTTTCCCTACCCTTTGACAGATTCGGCGGAGAGTCGCTATCATGTGTACCACCATCTCTTCCGGAGGAAAGCACTGAGTCAGACGCCTGCCGCTTTCAAGGCCTTCCTGCTGATGTGCTCAGATCGGTGGGTCGTCTGGTTCTTCGTCGTTGCGCTGCTGTGGCAGACATTCGGCTTTTGGTCTTTCGGGAAGTTTCCCTCGGAGTTTGGAGTGCAGCACTTGTGGGGAATAGTGTTTATTCCCAGCACGGAGAACGGGCAGTACAGTCTCTGGCTAGACCTCTATCTGTGGCATGTGATTATGCTTATTGGCTACTACATCCCACTGATGTTTTATTTTTGTGTTTTTATGATTCCGCATGGAGCCTTGCCGGAAGCAACGACCACCTCGAAGTGGGCTCGCTTTACTGCGCAAGTTTTATGCCTTTTGTATTTTGTGGGGGTCTTTTTCTTTGTTAAACTGTACCTTTGTTGGGTAAACTTTCATAATACGTTCTTCTTGTTTTCTCCTGTATTTTTCTGGATTCCTCTGTCCAACGTCGTTTTATTTGCAAGAGATTTATGTTTCGAGTGGTATTATGCGAGCAATGAAACGAAGAGACCATTGTATGATAGTACAGATACAGTTCTCGTAGCAGATTCGTCTTGTCATGTTTGTTTATAGACTTAGTTTTCTCGCAATGGGAAGGTATTTGTGTAGCACCAGGGAGGATTCGAAGTACTGGTTTAATTGGAACTGCTGTGGGATTTTTACGTGCGTTTTCATTCATGCATTGTTCATTTGGAGTAATATCTTTTTAGTTGTAACTCTCATGTCTCCTAATGAGTACTAGCTCAGTACAATTCCTTCTGTTGTCCCTTCTGCCCCTTTTCGGTGTTTTCTCTATATTTGGGTCGAGTTATTTGGCTTCCTGTCTCAGTGGTCTCATATATGCTGTGTTTTCGGTGATCCAGGATCGGTTCCCCATAGTGCGACTCCTTTGTCAACAGCTACCGAAGACGAAAAACTGAGCATGTGTGTGAAGTGCAACCAGTTCAAACCACCTCGTGCGCATCATTGTAGTGAGTGTGGTCGTTGTATCATCAAGATGGATCACCACTGCCCGTATGTCATGATTCGTTCCTTCTCCTTTAGGTGGATAAACAACTGCGTTGGGGTTGCGAATACAAAGTTCTTCATCCTCTTTTTGGTGTATACGTTTTTGTACTGCTCTGTGGGTACAGTGCTCTCGATCTCTTTTTTCATTCATCGCATGCTGGTTGAGTCAGAGCTCGGTTCTCGAATGGTCGGAAACGCGATCATCGTCCTCTTTGGAGGGTTCTTTTCGATATTCACCATCTCCATGAGTTGCGATACATTCTCCGTCGTTCAGTCAGGAACTACATGTAGTGTGCAATTGACGATTTTCATCCTAGCGATCGATGTCTTGAAGGGGATCTCATACAATGGAACTCTGAAAACAGGCCTGATTGAAGTGTTTGGAGGAAAGGGACGCTTTTCGCTGAATTGGCTACTCCCCATCAAACCGAAGTGGGAAGATCCAGATGAGGTACTTGGTTATCAGAATGAGACGACTATTATTGTTAATGACTGGGTGAATAACACTAATTCTTGATTCCTGTACAATGTGCTATAGATTGTCTGTTTCATACAAACACAGCTATCGGATCCGATACTTTTCTTTCGCTGCTATAATATGCCCCTTCTGGTTCAATTCCCACTCAAACTGGATATCCAAATCGCGTGGATTCTCCTTGACACGATGACAGTCAATCACTCCTTTGATAATATCACCATTGCAGCACCACATCTTCTCATGGAAATAAAAGACAGTTTGCTTCCAGTGTGTTTCCTTCGCGAACGGTGAGGTGCTGAAAGAAACACCACCTGGGAAAAAGATTTCAAAATACCCAACAAAAGCGTACATGTATTCAGAATACAGAACATTCAGCTCAAAAGAATGCTTGAAATCCAAATCCTCTTTCTTCACTGTGTTGATGTCCAAGTCCTATTCATCACACACACAAATCACCTCAACAAAAATACAGCAAGAATCAGTTATAGGTTGCGTATCAGGAACGATGTCAATGAGAGGCTCAAACAAGGCAATCTGCTTAATCGTGTTCATTTTGAATCCATACACATCATCCCAGACTACACTTAAAGCCATCCATCGCACGCACAATCGATCATTTGGTGATGATACGCCTCGTCTTCAATCCCAAGCAACATTAGCTTCGCACGATCAGGAAAGATTAATCCGCCTTCTTTCTGTCTGTCACTCCCCGCTCTAAAGACTACCAGCCACTTATCGCGAGCGAATAAGACAGTGTCGAGCATGCTTTCGTAGAACAAGAAATATCCCATCCACTCAGAGATGATGATGTCCACCTTGTCCACTGGAAGCTCCACCTCCTCGACTTTCCCCTGGATGATGGTGACCACGTCCTGCATGGTTAGAGTAACAAACTGGTACCTCCAATCCATTCTCTCGGATTATCTCCTTCGCTTGATTACTAATAGCACTACACTCGACACCATAAACATGTCTGTATGTGAACAGAGACAGAAAAGCTACTTTGCACCCGCTTTTGCCGCGAACATACACATGATTCCTGTTCCTGCACCGACTTCCAGAACGATTTTCCCCTCAAACAAATGACGGTTGTTCATAATCGCGTCCCGATATGACAGTGTTCGGACTTTATCTTTCAACATTTCCTACGTATCACCAAATCAATCCACGAAAACCTCGTGTATTCCAAAATGGGCATACGAGTCGAAATAATAGTCTTTACTAGGAAATCAAACGACTATTCCTAAAAAACATACCATGTTAAGTCCTTTGTGTCAGCGCCAAGAACAGGATCTAAAACAATTATTTCTCTCAAAATGATCACTCACCCATGGTTATAGGAGTTAATATGGAATGAAGAATAATCAGGGTCTATTTCGGAATTCCGTAAATACTCCTCAACTGCAATTCAATTTTATTCACTAATGTCGTCTCCTTCCTTATTAGAGAAGTGCGCATCGATCCTAAGTGAGATCAAAGCGCTCCCAGAAGCGGGTTTGTGTTTATTGCTGAGTCGTAACGAATTAGAGGCTTTTCTACAGCCAGTACCTTGGCGAGAGTGGAACCTTGAGGACTACCCAAAAATCATCCACCAACCTATGGACTTGGGTACTGTCACCGTATTTGCATTTTAACATTTCTATTGATTAGATTCATCTAGCAAGTGGCGATTACAAAGATATCTACGAATTTGCTTACGATATGCGTTTGATCTGGAGAAACTGTTGCACATACAATCAGGAAGGGTCTGAAGTCTACCTTGTCGGTAAGAAATTGTCCGAGCTTTTTGAAGAGCGTTTCTCAAAGATTGAAGAGCAGGGTGAGATTATTTCTTATCTGTGATGTGTAGTTCCTGTGGATCAGCGGTATTTCTGTCTGTTGTCGTTTGATGGGTAGAGAACCAAGCGTAGATTTAAAACGAGCTTTTGTGGACGCGCTATTCAAGCTTCCACCCAGCGATCTGGCAAAAGTGATACAGACTCTGAATGAACGATGCGAAGCTTGCTTAGACAAAGTTGCGTTCCCTTGTCAAGTTCACCCTAGACAAACCCCGAACTGGTGGATATCATTGTTGATGCGATCGACAATACAACGTTCTATCTGGTCTACAACTTTGTTCTAAACTGTGTACATAGGAGTGAAATGGACACTGAGAGAATTTACACGTGTTTCTTACAAATACGTAACGCATTACCGGACATTTTTTGACTCAATAAGATCGATAGTTTTTTGATTTGCTCTTTTCCCGCCATCAATTCGCTGTCACGCAAAGTCACGTCAGAACGAAGAATCTCAATCTGACGGTCCTGACTCTCGAATATCTCATTTAACTGAGCGACAGTCTCACGCATCTTTTTGTTACTCTTCCGCTCTTCTTCGAGCTGATGCATCAGTGAGCTCACCTGCTCACGCACTCGTGCCAACTACACATTAGACCTGGCTCACACTCCCACCTCTTCCTCATACCCCTTCTGCTGCTGACGGATAATCTCCTTGTCCTTCTGCTCCATTTCTGCGATACTGTTCTCGAGTCGAGCTTTCATCTCCTTCTCCAGTTCCGCTTCTCTCTTCTTCACACTCAGAACGCTGCTCTGCTGATTGCTCAGTTTTCCCTGCATAGCACGCAACTGCTCTGTCAGCGACGCTACTTGTCCTGCCAGCTGTTCCTTCGTCTCTTCTCCACTCTGCTGGTAGGCTTCCAACTCCGCTTCACGCTCCAACACTTGGCATCGCAGCTCCTGTACTTCTTCTTGCGCCGCTTGTAACGACTTTTGCAACTTATCGATCTCCTCTCGGTGCAGACGATTGTGGTCTTCCAGGAACTTTTCGGACACGGTAACCTGCTGCTCTACGGCCACTTTTCGTGCTCGGAGCACAGCTAATTCTTGTTCGTATTGACCCATATTCTTCTCCCAGGTTGCTTGCAATGTCTCCAGTTCTTCTTCCTTTTTTGCTAGCAAATCTTCGGCCCTCGCCACTCGTTGACTCAGCTCGCTTGTTTTTGCTTCGCTGGCTGCTAGTGTCTGTTGAATCATTTCATTGCTAGTTTCCTGCAGCTTCACCAGCTCGCTCTGCAGCTTCACCAGCTGATTTTCTGTCTCGTGCTGCTTCATGATCTGTTGCTCCATGTTCGTCTTCGCTCCTCGCAACGCCTGTCGCAAGCTTTCGTTTGTCTCCTCCAACTCCTCAATCTGCGAGTCCAGCTCTTCGCCGTTCTCTGTCGCATTCTCCAGCGAGTGAATCTGGCTCCTCAGCTTGTCAATTTTCGTTTTATAGCCTTCCGACTCTTCCTCCAACTGGCGAATGTGGGCCTCCTGTGAGGAGAGAAGTTCCTGATGAGAGGCAAGCGTTGCTCGCGAATTCATCTCCGAATCACGCAGCAGCAGCACACGATCAACGAAAGACGGAATTGGAGATTCTTTCGAGTCTGCCGAAGAGAGCGACTGCACTGTTTGAGTGATCTGCTCTCGCTTTTCGGTGAGCTGATCATCTGGGGAAGAGAGGAACGTAGTGAGCTGGAGGAAGAGATTATCCACTTGGTTTCGAAGAGAACTGGACTCAGATTGAAGCTTCTGATAACGGGTCGAAAGCTCGTCGAACTCTTTTCGTTTCTCTTCCAATTCCGACTTCACAGAGAGTAGGGACTCGTTTAAGGCAATGTAGTCATCTTGGCGACGACTCAGAGTGTACTCCAAGTTGTTCTTCTCCACTTCCATTTCCTTGAGCTTCTCATTTAACTTGCTAATTTCATCACTCTGCGAAGTACTCACGGAATCCGCAGGAGCTTTTGGAGATTCTGTGCTTGTCTGTTCCGCCGGAATTGACTCAGCTCCTTCACCACTGCCGTCATTCTTACCAGCCTCCTGATTATCTTTCTACCATGTCATGGAAGCGTTTAAATCCTACGACCGTATCCCACCAGGCCCTTAAAGATTCAAAGTTGAGCTCTGGTTGCTTGTTTGACTCTACATCGGTCACAATGCACGCAAACTACCGGAGAATGGAGATGAAATATATTCTAGAAATGCTAAAAGCAAAAGTCGCGATGTATCAGCCGCAGTTTTCGACTCTACAAATAACGATTCTGAAATCACAAAAATACCACTGAGTTGTGATTCAAGCGATTGACACTTTTTCTTCAGAAGTTTAACCGCATCCTTGTACTGCGATAGTTGATTTGATGGATTACTCATCGCCACAAATTCTCAGTCTCTTTTATACAGAAAGATGCGTTTCCAAAAGAATTTTTGTTACTTACCTTCTCTACTGGATATACAACAAATGATGGAAATAAAACATCTATCGCTACGATTTGTCGTTTACTGCCTATTATGTTTGGTTGTGACGACTGATTCAAACTTTTTGCTTTAATTATCATACTTGTATCACTCTGTACATGAAAACGAAATACAGCGGACGTTCTAAGCTCTATCAGTAGTTACACTTGCTAGTTTTCTGTATCTACCATCTCACTATGCTTCTCTTTACTCCTAGCAACTGCGAATAGTTTACTAACGTCTAATTCTCGAGTTATGTTTCTGTCTATATCCTGTCTGTTTGAATGTGTCATGTAGTACTTCAGCGGTAGGGAATCATCTTGGGATTTGCGTGAACGCTATTACCTCACTTTGTTTCTTAGCAATCGTTATATCTCTTCATAGGTCTGTGGCATAATAATATATACATCGATAAATCGGAAAGTGTTAACGAAGCGCATAAAAAAATGACCATCTTTAAACAGAGGACGGATTTATACCAGTCCTATCTTCTTAACGATACAGTGGATTTTGGAGTTGGTATGGACATTACCTGAGTCCTGATGTGTAGAAGACGACTATTATCTTTATCCAGAGAGATATGTTTTGTTGCATTATTCCAAATGGATAACAGTGTAGGAACATCCTTTCCAAGAAAGATGATCTCGACGAGAGTTTTTTCTGGGTTTCAGAAGGTCCTCCCGATGGAGAAGATGGGGATTTCATAATCCGCGATGCATTGGGGCTCATCGTATGGGCAGGACATATGGTTAACGGATCTGTCAACGGAGACGTTAGTTGCTATCACGGAGGAGAGCTAGTGCTAATGGTGCATCTCGTGAACAATGAAAAGCATGGGGAGTATTCGCAGTACGAATGTGGAGAACTAGTACTGAACGGTTATTACTACCATGGGATCCAGAGTGGAATCGCAACAAAAATAGATCTCGAGAGCAAACGCATATATGAAATACAGTACGTCGATGGAGAAGTGAAATACGAGCTTCTTGATGACAATGGAGAACAGACGCTGATTCGTAGAGAAGATGGGATGGTCATCAATCAGAGTTGTTATCTGGTCCACAATTTCAACAACTTCCCTCAGTTTTGCGAAGAGGGATATTCTCTGAAAATCGAGAATGGGCGATCCACCTTGTACTACATCACCCAAACCTTGACGAATGACAATCTGGTGGAAACGAGGACGATAGAACGCAGCACCGATCGCTCTCAGATGAGTGTGCATGGAGAGGCAGGGCAGTACGATGGCACACTGTATGAAGGCGAGTACGACGAGGCGTTTACTTCAGGTCTCTCGCGCTGCGGCAAAGGCGTGGAGTTTTTCTACCACAGCGATGGAAACATGCACGACTACAAACTCTACGCCTCCTTCGAGAATGACCGTCCGAAGGGCAAGGGACAGTACGTCGACAGTGATTCTCTCTGCGTGTGCAATGGGACGTGGGACGAAAATGGACTCAACACCATCACACTCTTTCGGGACGAAGAGGCGATCTATCGTGGCTTGTACAGCGACTGGAAGAGTGTCTACCGCATTGACAGGACGTTGGAATCGTTCGATGTTCTTCCCTATACCGTGTCTGACATCACTGTTGAAAGTGGAGTTGATATCCAGTCGGAAGTGCTGAATTTCAGCTCCTTCATCCTCGCTCGCACAATCCATATAGGAAAACGGTGCTTTGCACATGTGAAGGATTTCTATTGCTTCCATATGCCCAACTTGAAGTCACTGGAGATCGAATCAGACAGCTTTTCGAAAGAGTTAAATGCAGTCCCGGAAGATGATGGGGAGAACCGTAGTTGCATCATTGCTTACTGTGATTCGCTGGAGACCATCTGCATTGGAACGAATTGCTTCAGCCACTATAACAATCTAACGCTGAAAAGTCGAGATTGGTGAAGTCCATCACCCATAGAAGTTCCGAATCTCAAGTCATTTACACTTGGAGTTGTTAGTCAAGATGGAGCTGTGAGAGGATTTAGTTTTTATCTTGCAGAGGAAGTCTCTTTTGTCAATTTGCACTCGCTTGATACTTTGATCCTCGGTGACTTTTCGTTTATGTCTGCAGAGACGCTGCTCATCAAAAGTAACGAAATGAAGCTGGTTCTTCGTAGATCTCTCAAGCCTGACGAATTTCAGCTTAGGTTGCTTATCTTTTCTAAAAGTACAGCAAACAGTTATGATACGTAGATTTGAATTCCTTTTTTCATTTAGATCTACCACATTTGACGAACTGTATTTTCGAAGAAACATTGATTACCTGCAGAGAGTTGTATATGATAAGTATCTTCTTGTTGTGCTTTGCTAGTAGATATCCCGAGTCTGGATTCAATCACAAGTCATAACTCGGTGACGTTGTCTTCTCTTCAGAGTGCCCATCTCATTCACTGCTCCGATTCGATACGAAATCGTTGTCGCTCCTTCAATCCCATCGGAGTCGCTGTAATCTTACATCCCACTCAGTTCTTTATCGACCCTTTCAACGAGCTGCACATTAACTACACTAAATCGATCATTTCTCTATCAGATGTTGGCGATTACTGGATCGGTGAAGTCAATCAAAGCGGTGCACAGCATGGCTCGGGAAGACTAGTGAGAGAAAACCAGGTGGTTCAGACATGTATGATCAACGGTACTTGGAATGGACTAACTGACATATTTGCTACTGAATCTTTCCAGGAAACGTTTGACAGCGAGAAGGAGAGCGGGCTATATATCAGCGGCAAACGCACGGGCACCTTTGTCAAAACGGAGTTGAATGGAACGACCACCTATAGGTCTTTCATCGACGATCAGCCGTTTCCAGAGAGTTTTGATCCTTCTTTCGACTCTAAAGAGTGGACGATCGAACCTCAGTTCGTGAAGGACTGTCAGCCATTGATTCGAAAGGAGATTTGCTCTGTTTTCTTTGACTGTGCGATCAAAACAGTTCTCCACGGGGATATCTGCTTTAGTGACGAGTTTGTTATGCATAACAACCTGCTAAAGTCACTCGTGCTGAGCAACTGTTCAAGTCGAAGGGTGATAAACATCATCATCCACCACTGCGAGAATCTCGAGAAGATTCTATTGAAAGAGGAGTGCTTTTCGCTGCCCCTGAATCGTGGTTGTCTGTGGATCGACGATTGTCCCAAGCTGGAGTCATTGACGATCAAGGAGAGTTCGTCGTGCGTCTTTTTCTCCAACCTTTTCCTGACCAGTAGGGGTTGAGCGAGGCTTCTAGAGTAGAGCTTCCGAGACTGACCAAGGTGGCTATCGGCAGCAAGACGAATCCTGTAGAAGGGAACGGCTGTTTCGGTGCTTGCAGACAGGTTTGTTTCAGCGATTTGAACGTGCTCAAGGAGATATCGCTGGGTCAGGGAACCATGAACGAGACGACAGAATTGCATCTGCGACGTTTGGCTGTGCGAAACTTTGAACGTAGAACTGCCCTGCTTGAAGAGAGTCAACATCTACAGCAATGCGCTCTCCAGCTGCGAGTGCATTGAGGTGAACTGCGAAGGAAACGTAGAGTGGAACCTGAACAGCGCACTACCCAGACTGGAACGAGTGGTTGCTTCGGGCGAGAATCGAGCTGTGAGCAATTTGAGGAGGAATGTTTCGAACCAAGTTGATTTTGCTGTGGACTTGTGATGTTTTTGTTTTATACTTTCGATGCACTATGTACCAGGGCGCGCAGTAGTGGAATCCAGCTTGTATGTTCTTACAGATGTGTCAGTGATGGTAGCGATCGCACAGTCAAATGAAGGTTTCGCAGTTGTGGTTCGAAAGCAGGATCATTCTGAGTCCCTGCATATCCACTATCATAGGATCTCGCACTTAGAGCTTAGAACCATGATTCGATCGGTGTATGTTCCTGTCGTCATCTGTAGTGTAGATATCTTCAAATGACATTTTTTGTGAAAGGCAATGTGGAGATTAAAATTTCGATTCAGTTTTCAGTGAGTGGAGGCGTAGGTTTGGCCTCTTTGCTGTATGGATACTTTTCGTCTGTTTCTCCTGTGACATCCTGTATGCTATTGGATTGAGATGAAACTAAGACTATGTTCTAGAAAATCGGCGGGAAGTAATTACAGCGTAGTTTCTGGTTATTCACATTAGCACTAGTCTGAGACGAAGAGAGCTTGCGAATGAGAAGCTGTGGGATCGAGTGAAAGAGGAACATGGACTCAAAGTCTCTCCCTTCAAGACTCCCCCCAAAACTCCGTTCCAGTCGTACTTGCAGTCGCAGCCACTCTCCTCTCCTCAGGAATCTGAGAAGATCCAAAGCGATGTCGCTCGTGTTTTGAAAAGTGTTCAGCCTCTTTCCCTCCTGAGTAGGTTCTTGCTTCATGCAGCGTACCTTTCATCGGCAGCAACAGGCGATCGAGTTCATCCGCCTCTACCGCCGGTTTGATAACGATATAAAAGTACTTCTTGCATATTTGTTTAACAAACAGTTGTTTTCCTACGAAACCGTTTCTACCAAGCAGCGAGTGTTTATGGTGCTCAACGAGACGGAGTTTAAGTGGGAATACGAGAACCAGCGCTACGAGCACAGCCCACTGCAGCACACATATGAAATCATTTTGGAGAATTGTCCGTGCAAGCTTTACATGGATGTGGAGGTAATCGAGGATTCTTCTTCTCTCGTAGTTCAAATACGCGACGAATCCAGGGAAGAATGGAATGGCCCTTCTTCGGCTGCTGCTCCGCTTTATTTCGTACTGTCTCTTTTATTGCTTCGGAATCTTCGTCTCGACGGAACACTACTCCTGCATTTTCAGCGAGAGCAGCGAGAAGTTCAGTTGCCATGTTCTTCTGAACAGCGGCGATTTCTACTTCCGAAACAACATCCATTTGAAGCGCTTTATGGACTGGGCGGTCGATTCGCTCAGGGAGGGACAGCCGAGCGAGTTTTCGTCTCTTTTTGTGAACGGAGATGATAGGCCCGTCTTCATCGCCGACATGGCGGTGTACACGAAGAATAGAGCGATGCGGATGTTGATGTCTTCGAAGTACAGCGACGACAAGAGTAAAAAACCCTTGCTGACTGCATTTCAGCTGGAAGAGTGGCAGCACTTTCTCCCCTACACTCTTGTAACAGGTATTCCCAGATGAATCGCTGTTTCCCTAGAGTTTAATTTCTATAAAAAGAATTTCCACCTGCTTTATCGAAAGGCGGAATTCCAGCCTGTCAAAACTGCGATTTCTTCGCATGGACAGACACGGATGCGCAGCGACTCCTTTCCTTTTTCGACACTTGGAGAAGAGCTGCTTCGCAGCTGGGAGTTCGTCAGCAACATCCGAGGCGGATTTATTCGCTCTTGGACATCATGGCGGGGAAAGTCGGGAGGGTGGAAACTACGCGTGGAGATCGGGGGGAATCGATGGTGCATGAATAAAGGAAGAGCCCACAAGAGTAACCACATCTTTTTCATCGTGGATCTGGTGCGTTGTTGTTTCCATCAAAAATGTCACGACAAAGAATGCGAGAACTTCTTTTCGCCCTCGTTTCCGATTCCTCGCCAGGAGGCGGAGTATGCGATGCTCTATCTCGATGCAGAGAGTCTGAATCTGGAAGGCGGCGAGTCTCTGTAGCCCCATTCTTGTTAGAACAAACATACAATGATAAACATGATTTCTTTATGCACTCTTAGGGTCCCACTTTTGAATCTATGTAGTAACACTCACTAGCGACGTACGTAGGGTTCGATTGGACGAGCTTGCTCCATGAACATTGGATGTGTCTCCGGCAGCCAGTAATTGTCTTCAGGCATGGGATCCTTGAATCCCCACTGTCTGTAGGCACGATATCTCATCTCTAGTTGTCATAGACTTCGCGATGCAACGTGTCTGATTCTCCTCGTGAGGCTTGATGACACCGCCCAAGTTACTCTCGCACTTCAACGCAGAGTTGTTCAGGGTGGTCAAATCCATAATCTCCTTACACTTCTTATTGCGGAGAACGACTTGCTACCGATCACATCTGAGCAGCATGCATACCTCATCAGGAGTCTCGTCGTACGAACTGGCAAGCCAGCCAAGCCAAGCGGGAGAGACTTGGTCAAAATCAAATCTCCAGTGCCATCCCTCATACTCAACCCATCGGTGTCTTCCTAGACACTCAGCCAAACGCCACCTCAAGTACCGAACTGATAATTCAGATTCTCGTAGTACATGTTTCCATGTTCATCCTGGCCCTTCAGAGTACCGAGACGAATCTCTCCCATGGCAAAGAGCTGCTTTAAAACTCCTCTCAAGCCTCTTTGCTGCAAACCCAACTTAATTGACTAAATGCTTATCTAACAGAAGAAATCCGCACAGTAAAGACTCCGTAGCCAAACTTCGTAGCTCTAGTTTGAATACTCATTGTAGATCAAAGAGTTTTGGAGCAAAGAGAGATCAGAGAAATCGGTACGATAATCCTCCAAAGTACCGATTGAATAGGGGGACATCGACCATTATCACTCGTTTTGTCCCATTACCAGTGTACCATAGACTACCTTTCGGCGCCATAAACACAGAATAGGCCATCTTTGGCTTCCTAGAGAAAAGAAGAAATAATGTCGAAGCAAGTGACTCATGTCCAATTTGAAACATCTATTGTATGGAACTGACTTGTGATCTGTCACTCTTGTAGGGACCATTTGTTTTGGAATTATACTACAACCATGCTCCAAAAACGTGCGAGAACTTCGTGGGGTTGATAAACAAAGGCTTCTACAACGGCATCAAATTCCATCGCATCATTCCTGTACTATTGCGTATTCTCTCTGATTTTAGAACTTTATTATCCAGGGAGGCGACCCTACGGGCACAGGGTACTATTCAGAGTCAATTTGGGGGTACATTGTTTGTTAAGCTTAGGAACTAGTCATCCTTTTGAAGACGAGATCACTCGCAAGCTGCGATTCACAGGGGCAGGGATTCTGGCAATGGTTCCTCCTCTTGCGGAAGTTAAGGTGTAGGCGAACTCCGGGCCAAATACAAATGGGTGCCAGTTCTTCATCACGCTCGCACCTACGCCGTGGTTGGACGGTACTCCTGTGCGCCATGGTTGACATGTAGGTAAGCACACAATTTTTGGGCGTGTCAGCGAGGGGATGGGAACCATTAACCACCTGGGACGTATACCGACAGACGCGAAGGACCGTCCTTTACAAGATATCAAGATCTTACGTGCTTACTGTCTATTCCATGTTTGCAACAAACACGAGAAGGAGTACTAGTATATAAAAAAGAGGTTTACTGCTGTTGACATGAGACATTCTGCGTATGCGGCTCATAATCCTCGTCCTCGTCATATGCCTACAGTTCATCCCAATCACTGCTACCTACATTATCATTGACGGGCTGTTCCTCCACAGACTGTCCAAAATTCTTCACACTTCCGTCCCTCATAGTTACCTCGTCACAGTCCTTGATTGACGGCTGGGGAGGGTAATTCAACAGACCCTTCAACTTGTCCACCAGAGCCGGAGACACGGTGTTCGGGAACTGAACGTGGAAATTGATAAACAGACTTCCGAACTGGAAAGGCGCTCGGTAGACCGGCATGCCCTCTCCAGCGATGACCTTCACGTTGTCTGGCTTGACCACCTGTCCAGCGGGCACATGGATGTGGAGCTTTCGCCCGTCGAGCTGTTCGATGTATCGATCGAAGCCGCACAGCGCCTCCACCAGAGATATATTCACAGTGGTCATGAGGTCGGGTCCCGCACGCTTGAAGGTGGGATGCGGCTTCTCGCGGATGATGTAGATGATATCGCCTGCATCCGCGTTGGGCGCCTCGTCTGCCGCAGAGGGGAGAACCACCTTCTGGCCCTCCTTCATGCCGCGCTCCACATTCACCTCGATGGTCTTCGTCTCGGGGACCACCTTGCGACCGTTGCACTCCTTGCAACGCTTGGACTCGTCGATGATGCGGCCCGTGGCGTTGCAGTTGTCGCAGGGATACTGGGTCTGCTGGATCATGTTGCCACGCTGCATCACTCGCACACGCACGCCACGACCCTGGCAGACGGAGCACGGCTTCTCGCAGCCCTCCGCTCCGCCCACTCCCTTGCAAGTGGGACAGATGATTTTATGGGTGACACGGAACTTCGACAATTTGCCTTTGTAAAGATCCTCCAGGGAGATCGGATAGTCACGAGTGATATTGTCTGTACGACGACGACGGTTGCTGTTTCGCGTGGAAACGAAAGGGAAGAACGGATTCGCCTGCTCGTTTGAGGTCACTCCCTCCTTCAAGGCCTTCATTCCTTGTTTATCATACACGGCTCGCTTCTCGGGATCAGACAAAATCTCATAAGCAGCAGAAATATCCTTAAACTACATATAACGCTAACTGAATGTCGAAACCTTCTCAGGATCGCCGCCACGGTCTGGGTGATATTTAATTGCAAGCTTTCTGTATGCCTTTTTCAATTCATCGTTCGTGGCAGTCTTCGGAACTCCCAGAATTTCATACAGCTTAGAGTTTTCGATCGGCTCGTCACTACCACTGCCTCCCATTCCTCCCATTCCAGGGAAGCCAGAAAAATCAAAGAAGTTCATGTATAAACTATATTGTGACACCTTAAACTCATTCCAGAAAGTTCGTTCGAAAATTCTGCGGAAAAATAAGAAAAACCACGGTAGTCAACCGGTTATTCCTATTATTGAATTACCACCATAACAACTGCACTCTAGAGTACATTTGACTCACGAACATTACCACTCCCATCTCGAACACTCATCTTCATAGTATTGTTAGCACTCGTTCTGTAACTAATTATTTTGTGTGCTCGGATACTTCTATAACGAATAATGCATTTCAATGCATTTGACTACGCTGCTATCTTGTTTTTCTGCCTTTTATACTCTCTTGTCTTCCACGAACTTGAAAGTGCAATTCAATTATCTACTGTACACGTATCCGTGAGCAATAATGATGCTGCTGATCCGGATTCGCTTCCCATTTCGTTCAAGCGGAAGGAAGCTAGTACGGAGAATGAAGATGGGGTGAAACCGTTTATTAGTGATTATGACCGGTTTCGACCCAACATGTCATCTTATGATAGGATTCTATATGTTCAACGTAATTATCATCAGTTTGATTCCGAGGAGCGGAAGGCTCGGCTCTTCCATCATTTAGCTGCATTAAACCAAGCTAATAATTGTTATCCGAGAGATGTGGTATTCCAGAACATGCCCGATACAGGTCTAGGGAATAATCTACTCGCACTCGCTAGTTCTTTTATCGTTTCTCGTTTTTTGAACGCTTCGTTTCATGGTGAGGCCCTCTGTGGGTGCTAACCCCTAGTTAATTGGCCGGCATATGTTAGCACGTTTAACCCTCCTCTCGTCCTCATCGAGTCCAACTTAACATGTACGCTTTCTTTGCAGAGTCGATCGCAGATGCGTCAAGCGATGCTTCGTACAGCCGGTGGAAAATCCGCTGGTCCGGCAGCAAGCCTTCTCTCCGTGACCTGGAGTCCAAGACGTTGTCTGAGCTCGTCTCCGAGCCGAATCTGCTCATCACCGCCTACTACGACTTTTCGAACCGTATTCTTCCCTCGGCTCGCTACGACGTCCCTCTCGCGGAGGCAGGGTTGGCTCCCTCGCTCGACGTCTCGCGCCCTGTCGCGACGGACGCGCTGCGCCGCACTCTCTACACCGAATTTCCCCTGATGACGGCGGTCCGTCTGTTCTTCCGTCCCAACGTGATCGTGCAGGAGGCTGTGGAGCGAGTGCTGAGCAGAGCGCAGGGATATCACCTAATCGGTTTTCAAATTCGGATGGGATCCGGAAGCGCGGATTTTGCGGACAGCCACACCTTCTTGAAGATGGATGCCGTCCAGAGGTTTGTCGAGCGCGGAGAAGAGTATCGAATCCAGCGGGGAATCGAAGCGTCGCGAGTGAAGTGGTTCATCAGCACGGATTCGTCGAAAGTGGAGCGGAAGCTGCGCCAACTGTACCCCGAGCGTGTCTTGGTGGCAGATGGACTTCACAGAGGCCATTCGCAGCAGAAGTCGTCGAGTCTAACTTCGTTCCGGAGAGCTGTAGTGGATCTGAGCGTGCTAAGCCACTGCGAGTATCTTGTTTTGACAAACCACAGTAGCTTCGGAATGATCGCTCGGATGGTGTCTCCGAGCCCCCTTTTCTCGATTGTTCCTGCTCGTGGGTACTAATATGTGTTTTTGTTTGTTGCATTCAAATTCCAGTAATTCCCCCGATTTTGATGTAGATCGCATTTTCTAAATCCAACATCCTCCTTGTTATTTTCTATATTTGAAGCGAATCTGTAACAATGGATGCTAAAAACCAAGCTGGTACAAAAGGAGCTGCCAAAACTCCTGTAGGTTTTGTGTTTGGTTGTGGTTCTGCATGTGCTAATTTTGCTTTGTAGGAGAAAGTAGTGTCAAATGAACTTGATGGAATTGTCACAGATTGTGCCTTTTTCGGAACACTTCCTGAATGTCACGATCTCAACGTATTTCTCACGAGTAGCGAGTCTCATCGTGTAGAGCATTTCGGAATATATTTCGGTGGACATCCACCCAACCAAAACTCTGGTTGTGACAGGCGATGCTTTGGATAATATTGTTGTTTGGGATTACGAGGCAAAGAAGATCGTGTACAGGACATCCGCTGTTGTAGTGAATTGTGTTTCTGGCTAATGGTGCAGAGTCTGTTTAACGAGACCGTGGATTACATAAACCAAGCGGAGCAGAACGAGGAAATGCCTCCCGTGAATAGGTAGTCGATCCGCTTCCCTCTCACCTAGAACCACAGACGCTGCGCTGACTCCGATGTCGGGTCTGCAGCGCGTGCAGTTCTACGACAACGACACTCTTCTGTGGTCGAACAACAGCAGCTACAGTCCTGTTTCTTCGCAGTACATCATCGCCCTCTTCTCGAACGGCTTCTCGCTCATCGACTACGTCGCCCACAGCGCGGTGAACGTGCTCAACTCGCCGTAGCGTTGCTCCTCCCCTTCGATCTAGCCACCTGCAGGGGCTGAGCTGCACCTGCGTGCTGCCTCTGAACAACCGCTATCTCCTCGTGGGCACCGAGGGCAGTCTGTGCGTGTACGACACCGTGGACAACCAGATCAAGGGCTCGGTGGAGCACCTGAACTGCCAGCACCTGCTGCCCTACAAATACCACACTCCAGGCTGCATCGTAGCCCTTCGCTCCCCCTCACCAGCAGAACTACCAGCACTTCGTGAACGAGATCCAGGTCCTCGCCATCAACTCGCAGAACCTCGCCATCTGCTGGACCGTCCAGATCGACAGCAACAACGAGTTCCTCCGCATCGTCCCCGCCTTCGCACTCGCCAACGGAGCGATCACCCAGAGCGTCGTTCGGAGCGCCGTGTTCAGCCAGGACCTCCGCGGGCTCTACGTGCTGGCGGGGAACAACACCATCATCTACATCGATGCCGCCTGCGCTGCGCAGTCTGCCACGCTGCCCCAACTCACGAGTCTTCAAGTGGCCAAGACTCTCCCGATGAGTGCGATGCACACTGTCTCGGTCGGCGAGGCCTCGCTCTGCTGTCTGTGCGAACCGCTAGCGCCTCTGCTTCCGCCCCAGTGGATCCCTGTGGTCGATGGTCGAAACAGTCTGGGGGCTGTGAATCTGGCCACTGGGAAGCTGCACCGACTCTCTGACCCATCGCTGCTTCCCGAGCTGCTTCGTCCCACCATCCAGTTCCGTCAGATGGTGCTGAAGATGACCACGCACTCGAAGGTAGGAACGAGAGGCTGTGTGCACAGTAGATCGCCGTTGCCACTCAGTTTGGAGTGCTGGTGCTGTCGCTCTCTCCTCTACGGAGACCGGCTGTTCTCTCCC
>JZRM01000285.1:0-71127 GCA_000963415.1 Blastocystis sp. subtype 6 | reverse complement strand
TTGTTCTACGCTTCTAAATACATTTATAAATTCTTCCGAAACCGTATAACCCAATTTCTTTATATTCATCAAAAAACCGAGCGTATGTTCCGATATGCTTTTATTTGTACATACAATTCGTTCCTTAGGGATATAAACCGCCCTCTGTCGAAGAGACACTTTCAATAAATCAAGGTTCATGACTAAGTTTTTAAAGATTTATTTAATAGGGTAATGAAGAGACTGGCGTTGTATAAATATTGTTGAAGTAAGTCTCTTTTGACCCTTATTTTGCGGAGTAGATTGGATTCGAACCAATAACCTCATCATCATAATATCGTTAGAAGTAAGCCTTTATTGACCTTCAGCAGATAATTTAAAAGCTACTTATAATGCGCTCTATCCTTTGAGCTACTACTCCCCCAATTTCGTCGGGCAGGTCGGAATTGACACGGCGACACAGGAATGAAAAATCCCCGAAGCAAATCCTATTGACCGAATAACCAGTAATTTCGGAATTAACTTTGCTCCGCTAACTGAACAACTGCCCTTCTGTAAGAAGCAGGTAATTACGAAAGCTGTCCCATTAAAGGACAGAAGTAATCTTTACGTCACCTGTTTCTATTTATCTATCAAAGAACATTTCTTGATGCAAAGAAAAGTTAAGGATACGCAATCTTTTTGCGTAATAAAAAACATTATGCTTTTGCTTTAATATTTAATATTGGTTTTACAGTATCCTGTATCAATGCTGTATCCCCAATGGCATTTATAATTATATCCTTATCTTTATAAGCCATCGGCGACTCGTCAAGAGTTGACGGGCAAACAGAAGTAGAATAAATACCTTTCATCTCCTTTTCAAATTCTTCCATTTTCAACGTCTTAAAGGCCTGGCTCCGTGCCAGAATTCTTCCAGCTCCATGCGGAGCCGAACAATTCCAGCCGACATTGCTTTTTCCTTCACAGATCAACAACCCATCCCGCATATTAAAAGGGATCACCATTTTCTCTCCTCTATAGGCCCGGATTGCTCCTTTCCGGATAATCCAATCGCGGGTATCGATAAAATTGTGCATGGAATGAATACTTTCAATAACCTCCACATCACGCAATTCGACAAAAATGTCATGAGCCATTACCCGATGATTAAATTGTGCATACGTCTGAGCAATCACCATATCTACCAAATACTCATACATATCCTCCCCTTGCAAAAAATACTCTTTTTTATTCTCTTCATAACGTGCGTTCAATTCAGCAAGTTTAGCTGGAATATCACTTCTGGGATTCGTATTTTTGGTGATACACTCAAACTCATCTTGATATTCCTGCGAAAAAAAATTCCGGACTTTCATTTTATTTGCGTGGTAATTGCACACTTTCAATCCAAAATTCCGTGAACCGGAATGCAAGGTCAGGTAATGCGCCCCTTCTTGAAGGGATTCTCCGACTTCTATAAAATGATTTCCTCCTCCAAGCGTACCGACCGAATTGTAGAAAACACTCTCTTTAATATCCACTTTTTCACACAATTCGGATATATATCCCCGATCAATACAGATGTCTTCTTTCTGATCTCCGAAACGTTTATTCCATTCACTTTGAAAATGATTCACATTTTGAGTCGCCGATGCCAGATAATCTTCCACCCACCAATGATCGAAATGAGAATCTTTATGTATATCACACCCCATTGGAACGACTTTTCGGATCAGACAATCCACCCGCGGAAGATCCGACGGCCCAAAATGTTTATTCAATTTATAGCTGGTTACCGAACAACCAATATCCACTCCAATATAATTAGGATTTACCGATCTAGTCAGCGGCATCGTAAAACCAATCACAATTCCTTTTCCGGCATGGGTGTCGGGCATAATGCGCACAGGAACTCCCGCGGATATTTCATTATCCAATATTCCGCAAACCAAAGTTATGACTTCTGCTTCTACCTCATTTACAAATATTTTACAATCTGTATTGTATTTTCCACTTAATTCTATCATATTTCTTCTTTTTTGACAATGCAAAGTAAAATAAGGATTACGTAATGTTTCTGCGCAATAAAAATATTTTTTATACCTTTGAAAAAATAATCAGATTTATCTCTATGCCTGTCAACCGTAATGCCTTAATACGTTATAAGACAATCGACAGCTGTTTGCGGAATAAATACCGTAAATGGACCCTCGAAGATTTGATCGATGCCTGTTCGGAAGCCCTTTACGAATACGAAGGAATAGATAAAGGTATCAGCAAACGAACTGTACAAATAGACATCCAAATGATGCGTAGTGAAAAATTGGGTTACAATGCTCCCATTGTCGTTTACGACAACAAATATTACAAATATGAAGATGAAAATTATAGCATTACTAACACTCCTTTATCAAAACAGGATCTGAAAACGATGTCTGAAGCTGTAGAAGTATTGCGCCAATTTAAAGAATTCTCTTATTTTTCAGGGTTGGGTGAAATTGTCAACCGCTTAGAAGACCATATCACTTCAACACGACAAAAAACACTACCAGTCATTGATTTTGAGAAAAATGAAAGCTTGAAAGGATTAGATCATTTGGACACTATTTACAAGGGCATTGTAAACAAACAGGTATTGGAAATAAAATATCGTTCATTTAAAGCCCGTTCAGCAAAAACCTTTCTGTTCCATCCCTATCTTTTAAAAGAATATCGCAATCGTTGGTTTGTATTCGGGAAGAAAAAAAACAATCTGGCCAACCTGGCATTAGACCGGATACACGAAATAGTAATTGCCCCTAAAGAAAAATTCAGTGAGAACAACTTATTCGATCCCGAGATCTTTTTCAATAATCTGATAGGAGTGACCAAAAATATCGGGGAACAAGCTGAAACAATCCGTTTTTGGGTTAATGCACAAAATGTTCCTTATGTAGAAACCAAACCTTTTCACAAAAGCCAGCAAATAATAGAAGAACGTGAAGATGGTTCCAAAATCTTTGAAATCCAAGTAGTCATCAATCCAGAATTACAACAAGAATTTTTGGGCTATGCCGATGCTCTCAAAGTACTTTCACCCCCATCTCTGATTGATTTCATGAGACAGAAATTTAGTTCAGCCAAGGAATTATATTACAGAGAAGAGGAATCTGTGCACACAAGCATCCCATCCCCGGAACTCTCTCCTGAACAATAATATCAGGATTACTATAACTAAAATCTTCCGTTCAATAGGGTGAAGTTAAAAGTTACAGAATTACGATCTGAACCATTGGAACCAGCTATAAGAACAGGCTTATGAAAAAGAATCACTCCTGGCTAAAGTTCATCTTATATTCCTTACCCTATTTGTCCCCCTGTTTATAAATACAATTTCTGAGGTCTTCAAAAAACGTCCTATGCATCTTCTCTGATCTTTACTTAGCTCCATCTGTAACTTTTACCATTCGTATTTTCAAGCAGTACCTCCCGATTGATTACACAATAAGAATTCATTTCTCATTCAGACACTGCATAAAACTAAAAAACAAAAATTAATATAAAAATCAAGGTATTTTGGGAAAAATACACCGATCTCTAATAATCAAATATTCACAGCAAAATGACCTAATAATACTCAAAAAAGAAGAATTCCGAAATTGTTATCTTTCAAAGACCTATAATATTTGGTAACAGAATCTCTACAATTGTATTATAATCCGGCTCTCGTTTAACACTTTTCTCAAATATAGAAACAACATAAAAATAAATATATCTTGTATTGGAATTTCCGAATTAATTAACTAAAGAATAAGATATTTTACAATATATTTGTACAAGAAATTTATGTGTCTTATAAAAAAACATATTAACTTGAAAAGAATCGGGCAGACCAAGGTATTACTTCGTCTGTTATTTTTTATACTATCTTCTTTTTGGGTGATATATCCGACAAAGGCAGCTCCTCGTTACAAAATAGCGATTATACATTCTTACGAGAAAAATTACCACGATGCCAAACGATATCGGTCGCTTTTGGAGAAAGAACTGACAGCACAAGGGTTGAAATTTGAAATCAAAGAATTCTTTTTAAATTGCGACGAATTAAGATATGACGCTGAAATGGCCCGTTCTTCCTTTTTCATTGATGAAATCACAAAATGGGGAGGCGACGCAATCGCCATCTTCAACAATCAGGCCACCTTCTCTCTTTTGAAATGTAACAATCCCAAATTACGTGATATTCCCGTCGTTTTCAGCGGTGTATACCACCCTGATGTGGATTTGATCCGTAGTTACCCCAACGTTACCGGTTATGTTGATATTCCCGATTATGCTGCAACAGTCCGTATGATAGAACGCATCATGAGCAAATCACGCATCATCGTCATGAGTGGCACCGGCATGATTGATAATCAAATGTGGCTGAATTTGGAACAACAATGTCGAAAAGAAGGTATCAAAACATTCGAGGGGGATGTGTTCAAAGATATTTTATCCCACCGTATTATCAAGAATCCTTACGAAGAAGGCAAAACAGAAACCATCAACGAGAAAATTGATACAACTGTCGTAATGCGTTTATTGAGCGAAGAAATGCCTCTTCGTACGATTCAACAGACAGCGAGGGGATCGGAGACTTATCTGATGCTGACATCACGTACTTACAATTCTATGGATGCTCAGGAATTTTTTATCAATCCTTCCTTTGCTACAATTAACGAAGGATTTGGAGCAAACGATAAAATGCTGGGAGGTTATTTTACTCCTCTTGAAACACAATTAAAAGAAATGGCCGAAGGCATAGCGCTGCGTCTTAGAAAAGAAATGCCGAAACAACAAATCACTCCATCTTCCAAACAATATGTTTTAAACTGGAAAGTTCTACAAGCTAATAACATCTCAACCAAAGATTTGCCCGAGGAATACCAGATCATGTATATCCCCTTTTCCGTAAGCCATCGGTATTACTTGCTCGCAGGTTACATATCAGGAGGAGTTTTGTTATTTACCATATTTGCTTTATTGATATACAAAGTTATAGATGAACGCAAACGAAAATTGGAAGCCCTTCGTAATTTACTTTATGAGCATGAAACCTTAAAACTTGCCATCGAAGGAGGGACTACCTATGCTTGGCGCCAGACAGAAGATAAACTCAGTTTTGACTCCCACTTCTATAAATTGATCGCTCATACGGGCCCATTCATTACCCTGGAACAAATTCTTCCTTTTATCTATCCAGATGATCAAGAACCTTTCTCTGTAAACTTTTTGCAAAATAGTCCCACAAAACGTTACAAAGGAGAATACCGTTGTAAATTCAACGGGAAATATCAATGGTGGGAATTTCGCTATAATGTTATTTGCCATGACGAAAAATTACCTGTAGTGACCGGTTTATTGCAAAATATACAGGAATTTAAAGATCGGGAAGAGGAATTAATACAGGCACGTGAAATTGCAGAGAAGGCTGAGTTAAAACAGTCGTTCCTCAATAATATGAGCCATGAAATACGTACTCCACTGAACGCCATTGCCGGCTTTGCAAACTTACTGACCAATACACCAGAACTGGAAGAAGAAGATAAACAGAATTATGTCGATATAATCAATACTAACACCGAATTATTGCTAAGATTAATAAACGATATATTGGAATTATCGCGTCTTGATTCGGGTTCTGCAAATTTCAACCTACGGAGAGAAGATGTGCGGACTTTACTCAGTTCTTATTACCAGACCTTCGGGGTACAAGTGAAGCCGGACCTCAAATTCTTGCAGGATTTTCCAAACGAAGATTGTACTGTCTATGTCGATGCCTCACGGCTGCAACAGGTAATCACCAATTTCCTGACAAATGCTAACAAATTTACCCAGACGGGTTATATTAAGCTCGGTTATCGCTACTCAGCCGGGGAACATGCAGTAGGCATTTTTGTGGAAGACACCGGAAAAGGAATTCCTCACAACGAATTAAAAATAATTTTCTCCCGTTTTTACAAACATGATGAATTTGCCCAAGGTACAGGCCTGGGGCTAGCTATTTGCAATAGTATTGCAGAGCAACTACAGGGATACATTGAAGTCGAATCTGAAGAAGGCAAAGGCAGTCGGTTCACAATTGTACTTCCTGTCGCCTAACTATTAAATATTTTCTTAATAGATCTGAAGGGTCTGAAATAAAAAATATTCAAACCACCATCCACGATCATCTTTCTTCATTCACTTTCCAGTATCCGTTATAGCACCATCTCAAACGTGGACGGGCAATATACAATCCAAAGAATGCGTATAGGGAACTCTATAAAATTACCATTTCGCACCTCGGCATGCCCCCTTCTGAAGCGAATGGAATCTTGCTGCAACTGGACGAATCCGTAAACATTTCAAGTGAATAATAATCACCTAAAAAGTAAAGGGATTCCTTTTTTAGAATATTCTGACCGCGTCAGACTATAAAACAATGACACTACCTCCTCTTTATTCGCTTAGTATCTGAAGCCTCGTAACGAGTATCTCCACAATTTTCTGATGTAGTAAATCAGGATTGATGGGCTTGGCAATATATCCATCAAATCCCGAACTCAGAATTTTTTGTTCGTCTGAAGCAAAAGCGTATGCTGTTACGGCAATTATCGGCACATGAGGGGAGTATTGACGGATACCGTCCTTTGCCCCATATCCATCTAAAATTGGCATATTGATATCCATTAGAATGAGATGTGGGGTATGCACTTTGTAGAGCTCTATAGCTTCTTGTCCATCCCAAGCGTGCAAAATATTGTATTTCTTTTTCAGGATGGCTTCCATAAACTTGAAATTACTGGGATTGTCCTCTGCGACAAGAATTGTGACATCGCTTTTATGCACACGAGTGCGATCGAGCTCGGAAGTCATTTTACAGATTTTCTCCATCTGCCGATATGGAACCGTAAACCAAAAGGTCGATCCTTTACCCACCTCAGATTCTACACCCATCTTACCGCCCATTCGTTGCACAATCGTCTGACAAATAGGTAGTCCCAATCCTGTTCCCTGTACGAAACGGTTGAGCTTGACAAAACGGTTGAAAATGTCTTTCTGTAGTTTTTCAGGAATACCACAACCGGTATCGGAGACGTAAAACCTGAGCATATTATCAGACTGCAATCTATAGCCGATCGTAATTGAGCCCCCGTCGGTAAATTTGAGCGCGTTAGTCATTAGGTTGGTAATCACCTGATGCAGGCGATTACGGTCAGTGAGAATATTGCATTCAGGCAAACAGTCTTCAAACTGCACCGCTAATCCCTTGGCTTCAGCTCGTAATGACATAGCACGGACAATTTCATCCATCATTTCGTTGACATCCACCGGTGCCTCTACGAATTCCATCGTCCCAGTCTCAATCTTTGACAGATCGAGAATATCGCTGATCAATTGGAGAAGCAAATCGTTATTGTTTTCAATGATTTGAATGTATTCCTCTTTCTCACTTTCCTCATCTACTGTTGCAAGCAGTTTTGAAAAACCCACAATAGCGTTCAGTGGAGTACGGATCTCATGGCTCATATTAGCCAGAAACACGGACTTGAGACGGTTAGATTCCTCAGCCTGTTCCTTCGTGTCAATTAATTCCTGTTCCATCTGCTTGCGTTTGGTAATAATATGCAGGGAACCGACCAAAGTCGACGGAGCTCCATTTTCGTCCCGACCTTCCACAGTAGCTTGTACTTCCACCCAGTTGATCTGGGGATCTGAAACATCCAGGCCCACAACCCGGTATTCTTCGTGAATTTTCTGGATATTACCGTTTAGAAGATCATCGACCCTCTGTTGTATCCGCTTCAAATCTTCTTTATGTATTCTTTCGAAACATTCCTTCAAAGGTATCGCAACCCTTACTTTCTCTGGAGTCGTCATCGTACCGCTCAGGTTCACCGGAGGAGCGGCATCCCAATAAACCATTTCTTCACGCATATTCATATGCCAAGGAATAATATTGGCTACACCGAGAACCAATTCTAGCTTACGGCTGGTTTCGACTTGCTGTTGCTGAGCTTTATTGAGTGCTTTAAGAGAACGGATATATTTACGTACAAAGAAAGTGATCAATAATGCCGCCACGGCTATCCCGCCGAACAGTAGCAGGTATTTATTCTGCTGCCAGAAATTCTGCGGACGGCCCAAAAACGTACTACCGACAGGACAGTCGCCTACCGAGAAATTACGTTGCAACAATGACGGGTAGTTGAACGTAGGAACCGATTTTTCGGGAATGTAAAAAGGAATATCGCGCGGCTGTATACCCATGCGAATCTGGTCGAAAGTTTGTTGTAACCGGGCTAGCAATTCTGGCTCATCGTAGATGCAACCTCCGACCATACCGCTATTCTCCATGACGGCTTGCTTGAAAGCGAAGATCGGAATAGGAATATTGGCAATCACGCGGAATGAATAGGTCTCGAGTACGGTCGCACCGCCCACATTCGAGACACAGGACCAGGAAGAAAAAAGAACACCTGTAGTTTTTGTATCGATAGTGTTGAGCCTTGCGAGCAACTCTTCTGTAGTAATGTCAGCTGCCGAGATAAATTCATATTCCAGACCGGGATATTGTTTCGCCATCATGTGCTTCATGTCGTAATGAAGTTGCTGGTTTACGTAACAACCGTCACCGAGCAACAGCACTTTTTTAAGTCCCGGAACCATGCGCTTCAACAATTCGACATTGTCCTGCGGAAACAATCTGCTTTGAAGAAAGGTGAGGTTATATTTGTCAGCCAGCTTCGATATAGGAACGCGTTGCTCTTCAGGAATCGCCGTAGTCTGAAGGGTTGTCGTATCAGGAGACACGAAATCCATTTCAGCAGTTGCGACAATTGGTACGTCACCCCAATGAGCCCGGATATCGTCTTTGAGAATCAATACGGGGTTACCGATCAGCAATACGGCCTTGGGGATTCGCGCCGCATACTTGGCAAAGATATCTCGCTTAACCTTTTGGAATTCTTCCTGATTGTCAATCAGTAACGTATTGAGGTGCTCCACATAGACGGCAATTGTATTGTCTGTTGTCAATCGGTTCTGAACCGAATTGATGATGGCATTACTACAAGGAGCATTGGACGAATAAGTATTGATAATTAACAGATAATCGTTTTTAAAACCAGGAGAACTCTCTTGCTGAGCACAAACTATAGTGCCGGATAATAGCCCGGAAAGTAGTATAATACAATTTCTCCAATATATAAAAAAGGCGTGTACACAATACTGTTTCGTCATAAAATTACGGTCCAATGTTGGTGCGTAAAGTTAGATATTTTTAAATGAGTTCGAATAAAAAAGATAAAATTTAACGGATCATAAATGATATTACAGAACTCAACATGGAGGAAGATTCTCTCTTCTGCAAATTTGCAGATAAAGTTCCGAAAACTGTACTATTTATAGGAACATAAAAACTTTAGGGCATCAACCGTCCGTTCCCATGAAGCAGTATCAAATTTAGATTACAACTAAATTCTCAATAAATTCTGTTTTCTTCCTTATAAAGATTACAGTAAATGAACATACACACATTTTCCAATTGATCCCCAAAATAGTCGTGCAAAAAACAGCTTTTTTAATAAAATAAAAATAGCAATCATTTGGAAATCAAATAATTGCTATTTTAAAAAGGAGGTCGGTAGCAGATTTGAACTGCTGTACGCGGTTTTGCAGACCGCTGCCTAACCGCTCGGCCAACCGACCTTGTTGCGATTTTGCGTTGCAAAGATAGGACGTTTTTGTTAAATACCAAAAAAAATGTTTGTGTTATTTCAGAGAAGTAAAAAAAGAATTCCTCAATATATTAGGTATCAAGAATATTACTAAAAAAGCCCTTCTCTATTATTTTTCCAAAGTCACACTTGTACAGCCGATTTTTCCTCCTAAAGGAGGATTCATTTTAGAAATCTTGATACAAGCATAATTTAACTGAGGAAAAGCTTTATAAAAAGCCTCTAAAATACGTTGAGCTACATGCTCCAACAGATGAGAACGCTTCTTCATTTCACAGGCAATAATTTCATAAGCGGCCTGATAACTCAGTGCATCCCGGATATCATCCGTCTGAGCAGCCTGCTCCGCATCATAATGTAAACAAGCATACACAGTAAATTTATTGCCGACAATCTGCTCTGCTTCAAAACAACCGTGATAAGCAAAAAACTCCATTCCCTCTATTTCTATAATACTTTTCATCCCTTTTCTTTTAATAATGCCCGTAATTGCTGTTAAAAATACAGTATTCGAACGAATTCACAAAGCATTTATCAGGCTATAAATGAAAAAGGGCCGGAAACCGACCCTTTAACATTTACTAACTACTAACCTAAACCATACAAACTTATGAAAAACAATCTTTTTAAAAGACAGGGCAAAATTAAAGGTTCATTTTTTATTTACAATATGATTACAGTTAAATAAAGTTAATTATATAAATGGAATTCGTCAAATTTTTATTCGGGAACATACAACTTCATAATATTTTTTAATTTCAGACTTATAAAAGCTAAAAAAAAGAGATCTTTTATAAAAGATCTCTTTTCGTGGGCGCTGAGGGATTCGAACCCCCGACCCTCTGGGTGTAAACCAGATGCTCTGAACCAACTGAGCTAAGCGCCCGAGCTATCGCTTGATTGCGGTTACAAATGTAATGCTTTTTTATTACCCGCCAAAATATTGAGGAAAAACTTTTAAAAAGGAGAGAGAAGATACCTTTTATTACTTCTCCGCCGTTTTCCCCCTTCTCTATAAAGTCTATCCGAATGAATAGTTTCCCTTTAAACGTCAACAGCATCTAAAAACTAATTTATTGCCTATAAATTAACGATAAATATTTATTCTTGTACTTATTATATTACATTTTAAATATATTTTTCAATTCATTTACAATAAATATTATATTTGTATTTATTTATAGTCTTGAATATTTACTTGAAATTTATTGTTATGAAAAATTTAAAATTAAAAAAAGAAATTATCACTGTTTTAAACAGAAATTCAATGCGTAAACTTTTAGGAGGTCTAGATGATACAGTACAAGAAGACTTAAGGGACACATTAGAAAAATGTGAAACACAACAATGGTGTGAATCCGGTGATTGTATTGCAACCGGAGTTTGTGACGACACACAGAATTGTCCGGAAGACACTTTGGAAGACTGTAATGATACAGATTTTTAATCCGCCTAAAAAGTAATTTTTAGAAATACCATTAACGAATACAAATTTGATATGAAAAAACTCGAACTCAAAAAAGAAGTTATTACAACGCTAAATAGAAAGGCAATGACACAACTATGGGGCGGAAAAGGGGACGAAGGGGATCCAGGGCTTCCTCCCAGCGAAGAGAATTGTTTGTCGATTGATTTTTGCGACATATCTTCAGCTTGTGTATCCATTCTTTGCGGAGATACAGCGATTTGTTCCTCCAATACAGATTGTAATCCCTATTCTTCTGAATGTACTGACGAAGATTAAATTATTGACAATTTCAGTTATACGGATCCCCCATAGAAAATGAAAAGATCTTCTAGGGGGGATTTTTAATTAAAATGGTAACAAAAGAACGATCTCCTTATCACCAGGGTTGAATTTTTTGGAAAATATCAAAACCGGACTGAAAGAAATCGGTTACTGTTTTTTCAGGGTCGGGATAAGAAAAGACATCTTCTAAAGCCAAGAAAAATTCTTTTTTATCCGGTTTAAAAATAGCTTTATCGGGTTGTAACAAGGTTGCATTTTCTTTCAGGTCTTCTATAAACGGGTAAGGCATGGCATAAAAAGCAGCTTGAGGGAAACTGATATCTCCCGGCCAAAATCCACAAGCATACATCTCTTCATCCAAAGCTTTTCTCATTACTTCATTTTTGAGAGTCGTCGGAACTAATTTTCCATTAAACACCATACAACTCAAGTCCATTTTTCCAAAATAATACGCCGGATAATGTACTTTTCCATGGAAAGGAGCTAAATAAAGAGACATCACTTTATAAGCAAATAACAGACTCTGAAGCCATTTCCGTATCGCTATTTTATCATAAGTATGATGTTTTTCATCTCTATCCAAATCAACAGGTTCATAAAAATACTGGGCTTTGACGCCAATAGATGTAGGTGACCCCATTTGTTCTAAAGCATTATTAAATTGTTTATAAAAATCCGCAACACTTAAACCGTCTTCTAAAGGAATATCTACCCTCTTTCCTTCTCCGTTCCGAAATTCCACCTGATGTTGCCGGAAATCGAAAAATATGGAAAAGGCAGAATTATCGCCGGGTATCAAACCCGTTGTAAGTCCATCCGGTAACAGATAAAGTAACACATGCGCCCATTCCGGACGGGTTGTACATCTTTTTACCTTCACTTTCCCTGCCAGTTGTAAGAATAAATGTATCGTATCTGCTGTATCCTGCCAATCCGGATAATTTAAAAATGTATTTTCCATGCCTTTTCCTTTAACTATTCATTTTATATCCTTTTTGTAGCTCCCTGAACGTCTTTACGCTCTATTCATTAAACTCCCCTGAGGCAAAATTGTTCCTTTCCTTAACTTTATTTAATGCAGACTGCTACTCGTCCGAATAGGTTTATAAGGAATGCTCTTTCTACCTCTCTCAGGCTAGCCAGAGCATTGATCGATATAAATTCAGACTTCTGATTAAAATCAACCTTCCCTACTCAAAGCAGAAAACAAACCGTACTTTTCTTTCTTCAAATTATCTAAATAATTCGTTATGTTTGTATATCGAACCTTATCGTAAAAGTCGTATGGAAAAATCAAAAGTCTATTTCACAAACTTGCGGACAAGTCCGAGCAGTAATTTACTCGATAAAATGGAAAAGCTAGTCAAAAAAGCAGGCATTTCCACGATTCCTTTTGAAAATCAATTTGTAGCTTTAAAAATTCACTTTGGAGAACCGGGAAATTTGGCTTATCTCCGTCCCAATTATGCTGCCCGTATGACTCGTTTACTACGTAGTCTGGGTGCAAAACCTTTTCTAACAGACTGTAATACGCTTTATTCGGGGCATCGGGCCAATGCCGTAGACCATTTAGAAAGCGCTATGGAAAACGGTTATAACCCTATCTCCGCACAATGCCAAGTCATTATAGCGGACGGGTTAAAAGGTATCGATTACCAGGAAATTGAAATCAAGGGGGAGTACTGTAAAGCGCCTAAAATTGGAGCAGCTATCGCCGAGGCTGATATCATTATTTCCCTTAATCACTTTAAAGGCCACGAACAGGCCGGTTTCGGAGGAGCCTTGAAAAATCTGGGTATGGGCTGCGCCAGTGTAGGGGGAAAACTGGAATTGCATTCCGCTTCTCAACCGACAATTACCGAAGAAAACTGTAAAGGCTGTGGCATTTGCATCAAACATTGCGCTCATCAGGCGATACATTTTAAAGAAAACCATATTGCTCAAATCGACTATAGTCAATGCGTAGGCTGCGGTCAATGTATCGCACTTTGTCAATATGATGCTGCCACAATAGGAAGCCCGGATACTGCCGAACGCCTTAATTACAAAATTGCAGAATACACAAAAGCCGTATTAAAAGACAAACCTCACTTCCACGTCAGTTTTATCATGAACGTTTCTCCAGAATGTGATTGCTGGAACCATAACGATGCCGCGATTATTCCGGATTTAGGCATATTGGCTTCCTTCGATCCGGTAGCCTTGGATAAAGCTTGTGCCGATCTGGTCATTCAAGCGCCCGTACTTCAAGGAAATAAATTAGCCGAAGCCCACCCGCACGAACAGCTGGAAGGGGTAGACAAATTCCATCTCATTCATCCCGATACCAATTGGCTGGCCGGTCTACAACATGCCGAAAAAATCGGAATCGGAACAATGAACTATGAATTGATTCACGTCTAATGGTAAAAAAGAAAGATGAATGAAAACCGCCCAAGGGGACGGACCTTTTTGGCGGTTTTCCTGATATATAAATGTAAAAAAATAACGATACATCGTATCTGGCCAAGGTTTTCCTTGCCATTCACTGTTAAATCAATATCCCCCAAGCTTTCTCCAAAAGTCAGAATCGGAAAGGTTTGTTCTGTCAAATCGCTTCCGAAAAAGTACCTACTTCCTTAACTATCTATACATTACGAACTGCTTTTACTAAAAATTGAAAAACCACACAAAAGGTCCGTCCCCTTGGTGTGGTTTTAAATAGAATCAGAAAGGATCACCACCAAGGATCGTAAACTGTAATTTTAGTATTCCGATATACTTCCATTCGTTTATATTTTTCTGGTGCATTTAGCGGAATAATATAGAAAGCACTGTTAAACGTCGTAGAACTTTCCGTATCCCAATCGATGACAAAGGGACCTTCTGTCAAATAATTCATGCTACGTTCCAGATCTTCCGTCTGCCCGTTTTTAGCAGCACTGTTTATAATATTGGAAGCATTGTTATTTCCTGTATTAATAGCGTGGTGGGAAACGGTATACTGATAATTGGCATTCACAGCCAGTTCCGACCGCCAAATAGCGCTATAAGCTTTCCCAGAAGAATTTTCATATTCCAGGGAAGTATATATATAAGAAAGATCCTTAGAAGAATTTGTACCCAAACTAATCCGGTAAGCTTTCAATATACGGCTACCGTAAGATGTCAAAATGGGAACCAATTTATTATAAGCCTCTATCTGGTCGGCAGAAGCTTGCTTATCCAGGAAATCGGCTGTTAAATTCAAGGCATTAAACAGCGGATTATCTTCTTTACTCGCTTCTGCCTTAAAATAATCAGCCACCGGTTGGCGGGTCTTAAAGTTCTCTTCCTCTCCGTATGTCGTACCATATTCATTGGTGACATAAGCTCTTACATAATAAGTAGTATTCGGGTTCAAAGGAAAGAGCTGAAGGGGTTCGAATTTCAGATGTTCTCCGTCTACCCCTTCTGCCATCACTTTATTTCCTGCGATAGTCGGATTATGCGCAGTGCCCCAGCAAATACCTGCTTCAATAATAGGAGCATTCAACAATCCGGTACTCGTCACTTCTCCCCCAGCATAAGCCCGGTGAGCCGTAATATGAGCAGAAAGTTGAGTAGAAATAATCGCTTTATAACTCAACGTCGTCACACTTTGAATTTCCCCATAAACCACGCCGTTTTTATTCCTTGCATAGGGACGTACCTGATAAGTAATACCTTGTTCCAATCCTTCCAGCTTATAGCTCTTTTCTCCGTCTCCTTCACCCAGAACAACTTTTGTATCTTCTAAAGTAGGTACAGCTACCTCCCCATATACGAAACCATATTCCAGTATAGGCAAGGGGGTTCCTGAAACAGCTTTTACGCTCACCTGAAAAGATTCTCCCCGGATATCGTCAATACTTGTAATTTCCACTGCCGGCTCAGGAAACATTTCAGTCATAAAATACAAAGATTGCGCATAGACCGTCCCTCCGGTGTAAGAAACATAAGCACGGCAAACGTATTCCGAATGATCAATCAATTCTTCCAACATACATTTTAAGGTCCCCACTTTCCCGTCTACTTTTACTTTTCCTGCATTCTCCAAGGTCAATTCTCCTTCCACGGCTGAGCTTAAAGCATAAACAAATCCCCGTTCTGTAATTTCCGTCCCTCCGTCTGTAAACACCTCCGCTTTCACGATTGCAGAAGATGTCTTTACGTCCGTAACGGACACCATAGCAAGGGTCGGGCGTCCTTTTGCCAAAGTAACACACCATTTTTCATCCCCGTATTGTACACCTTCGTTCGTATAGGCATAAGCCCTTACATAATAAAGAGTACCTTCCTGCAAACCGCTCATTTCACTCAAAAATTCTCCTCTGCCCTTGCCATCCGACGTATGGGCATCTGTTACAGTAGGATGTTCTGCCGTACTCCAACACACTCCCCGTTCCCCAATTTCTGCTCCTCCGGAAATTTCCCCTCCGCATAGCGCAGAAGTATACATTACATTTTTCAACAAACCGGTCTGGATAACCAAGGCTCCCTGAATCTCCTCGTCTTCCGAACAAGAAGATAAAATTCCTAAAAAACCGACTACTAACAGTAGACCTAAAATTTTTATATGTTTCATACCTCTATCCTTTTATACAAATTACTGTTTCAACTGACCTGCAATAAACAGTTCTTCCCGTTCTACCCGGAAAAGTCCTCCGATATTTCCGCTCAATCCCGGGGTTTTATTTTCCGCCCAATCTACTTTAAACGTATGAGGGATGATTTTCGACTTCACGACCTGACTCCAGTTATCGGCATCCCCGTAATTAGAATATTCCAGACCACAGAATAAATCAGGCAGTTCATATATATATTCCTCATAAATAAATTCATTGGTGGATCCCGTTTGTTCCCGATCGGTAAAAGTAAGGGTACCATCTTCGTTTACGTCGTACGGATAATGCCATTTTGCCGTAAAAGTCTTTCCATTGCTTTTATTTTCATACGTCACACCGAATTCCATAACCGGTTTTCCGCTTAAAGCGTCCATAACAAACTTGCAATACATTTCCTGAATATAACGGCTTCTTTCCCCCAGACGATTATAAGCAGGGGTATATAGTTCATTCATAAAAGAATCAGACAATGTGCCCTGCATCGTATTCGCATTTACATACAATTGGCTAAATGTCTGATTATATCCGAAATGCAACGGATACGGAGGAACTTTGTTGTCAAATATCTCATAAGTTTTACCCTCAATTTCTACCTGATAAGCTTCTCCATTCCATTTCAATCCCTTAAAAGTCATTCCATCAAGCTCAACAGGTTCAAAAAAATGGACATCGCTGGCAAAAGCCTCTTGTGTCAGACTGTTAAAATCCAGATAGGAACCAACTGTTTTTTCCACCAGATTATTCTCCTTGTCTATATAAGCAAAATCAGTTTTACGGGTATTGGGTTTGACCAGATACTTTGTCTCTCCCACCTCAATGGTCGGAAAGCGGACAGCTTCCAGGTAATCGGCATGTTTTTCAAGAACCGTCTTCAGTCCTCCTTCAGAAGCTTTCACTGCTTGCTCTGGAGTAGCCGGATCCATACGGGCCAGGCAATTATTAAAATTCCCTTTCAGATTCAAGCCTCCGTTATCTTCACTTACAATCCGGAATTCAAAATCAGATCCCAACCCTTCTCCTTTTGTTCCTCCGATGATATTATTATCCGGATCTGCTAAAAGATGCAGGTAACTATATGTTTCAAAAATTAAAGAAGGGGCCAATAAAGCTTTTAATTGCCAGGTCGATCCAGAAGGGACAAGAGAAGTTTCCCCTATACCGCTATAAGTAGCGTCCATATCAGCCAACATGGCCACTTTTCCTTCTTCTGTAAAAGACATCCAAAAACGATAAGCACCCTCTTTCTTTGTATTTATAGCTAAAAACCAACCATTCGGGGCAGCCAATATCGTCTGCCGATATTCTTCTTCTGTTTTTTGTAAACGATCGTCGGGATTCTCCGAAAATACATTGTCTTCCATCTTATCACATCCCAATAATAAAACAGATAATATAATAAATATATACTTTTTCATACCTATTCCGAAATTACGATTCATATTCTTCGTTCAACACCCGGTCCAAAGCTTCCTGTACCATAGTTACCAATCCTTTTTCCCCATCGTGGTCATAAAATTCAATTCCCCAGATATTTTTCAAATAATTGATAACAATTGTCTCTTTTTGTCTCATCGCCTCTGCCGGATCGTAAGCATATTGTCCGGGAGAAGCAGCATTCACATACATTTCATGGGCTTTGGCGATTCTTTGTTCCCACCAATCCCGGCCATATACTGCGATGCGAGAGATCATTTCGGCAAAATCTTCGTCGGCCTCGCTACAGGCATAACGGCTGACAAATCCCAAAACCAAAGCCTCTTCTTCATCCACATTATTCCAGGAAGAAGTATATCCGGCAGGGGTAATCTGTTTAAATTCTTCCGGATACATAATGGTCTGATGCAATGTATGTGCAAACTCATGGTGTACGGTTTTCATAATTTCCTGAATCAATTCCTTATCAGTCGGTGTAAACCGATTTAAGCGGAAAAGAGTGATCTTGCGTCCCCCTTCAGCCTGTCCGACAACAATCGTTCCATCGGAATTATACATAGGACTTCCTACCAATACATACTTTTTAGGAGAATATAAACGGATAAAATCTTCTCCGACTAAAACTTCGTAAGGCTCTATCCACACATGCTTTACAATCCGCATCACAGGAATTACGACGTCCTCTTTTACAGGAACCAAAGTTTTATTTAAATCCAATTCCGACTGGTCCCATCTGTACTTCACTTCCATATTGTAAGGAATCGTAAAATTCTTCAGTATCCATTCGTCTATTTCATTCGGCGTATAATCCTCTCCTCCCAATCCATGTAAATACTGATCGGGGGTAAACTTTTCCTCGGAACATCCCCAAACTGTCCATAGCAGGGCGAGGCATATCAAATATTTTAATTTTTTCATAATTCCGATATTAAATTGAATGATCTTACCATTTTTTGCTCAGTAAATTTTCCCGGGGATTTAAAGCGACTCCTGACAGTACAGCCGTTTCAGGAATTTCCAATACCCAGCGATCATCTCCCGGATAAAGCGTATTTTCATCGCCAGTGTTTGTCCGGTGGGTTACCGGTATTTTATACCTTATCAAGTCCCAATACCGGAGTCCTTCCCACATAAATTCATTCCGACGGAAATCGAGAATACAGAGGATCAAAGATTTCTTTAAATCGGACCAAGCAGCAGAACCATAAGCGTTGTATTTTTTCATAAAATGTTCTTCATTTTGAAGAGCTGTGGCATAAAATTTAAGCAAAGAAGCCTCCGTAATCACATGCGCATCTTCCTTATAATCTAAAATCCGCTGCCGGCAAAATACATTTAAATCTGCAATCGCTGCTTCGTAATCATCCAGCATAGCATAAGCTTCTGCCCGGTTTAACAATACTTCTTCGTTCCGGAAAGTCGGAAAAATCGTATAAATCTTTCCCGAACTCGCATTGATATCTGTCTTGATAAATAATTCATAGAATTTCGGGACATAATAATTTTCGTCATTATGATAGGTGCGGTAAGCCCAGCTACCTCCTGTTACATTAGCAGCTTTTTTGTCCAATGTGACCGCCAAATCGTCCGCAGTGGTACCATATCTCCAGCTATTGGCATAGCGGGACATCCGGCATACCATTTCTGTCAATAAAAGATTAGACATATTACTGGAAGCCCCATAAGCGATTTTAATTTCCGAGGAACCGGAAGCATTGGCATAGGTTGTTAACCAGGGTTGAAAATTATTCTTAGCATATATGGTAGCCTGATCGGTTACCGCCACATTTTTTGCTCCTTCTTCTCCCACAAATTCTGTCGGTCTCGGGAATACTTTATTGGCATGGACGATCACATTATTCCAATCCCCTTTATATAAATAAAAACGACTGGCAAAAGCATGAGCTGCAGCCTGTGTAAAATGATAGCGAGGGACAGAATAAGTCGCATCCGGCCCGATCTTATCTATCGACTCGACAATATCCTGTTCGATTTTCTCATACGTTTGGGCTACCGTTTCCCGATCGTACTGGGCTATTGCTTCAGTTTCCGGTTCCGTTACATAGGGAATCCCCGGGGAATCGTTTGCCCCGTTCCATTCATAAAATTTAGCATATAAAGAAACCAGAATAAAATGTGAAAAAGCCCGTATTATTTTTGCCTCGGCAACATAAGGTTTTTGTTCCTTCGGCATTCCCATCTCTTCCGCTGCTTTTAAAGCATGATTTACTTCTGCGATGCTAAAATAAAACTTCTGCCACAAATATGTGGGTGTGTCTTGCTGATCATCCGTAACATCCCGCCAAAAGAAAGGATCCGTATTCGAAGCATATTCTTTGTTTCCGGCACCTTTATCCGTTACAAAATCGACTCTGGAATTTAACGTTGCTGCATAAGAAGCTTTTGGATAAGCATCTGCGATCAATTTAGCCAATTTAGACGTAGAGTCGATTTCAGTTCTGTCATCCGGCACTTCGTCCAAAAAGTTATTACAACCGGTTAATAAAATAAGTCCACCGGCAAGGATATTTCTGATATATTTATTCATAACTGTATTTTTTAAATACACTTTCATTCGATTCTTCTTTATGATAAGCCGTTTTCTTAAAATCCGATATTCAAAGCCACGGTAAATTGACGGGCTAGCGGTTGGGCAACACCACCGGTATTATAAAACTCGGGATCCTGTCCGTTGAATTTTTTATCGGCATAAATCAACCATAGATTTGACCCGGCAACCGTCAACGTCATATCACTTAATATTCTAGTCTTTTCTAAAATATATTTAGGTAATCTGTAAGTTAAAGAAATCGTCTTTAACCGGACAAAATCCCCTTTTGCTACCCGCAGGCCAGTATAATTATAAGCACTATAGGCATATTTACTAGACAATCTGGAAACTGTCATGGCGTCCGGAATAGAGGGGACATTGGTATATTTCTCGTCACCCGGATGCATCCATCTGTCTTTAAACACTTTTGACATGGCATCCAATTCCGTATACCTTTTCTTAAATTGTCCGTCTAAGCGCACTTTGTTACCAGCCTGAAAAGTCAGAAACACATTTACAGACAAATCTTTCCAGCGGAAAGTATTGGACCAGCCTCCGGTATAGGTAGGATCCACCGGACCTTCGTATTTCAAATATTGCAAATTTGTACTCTGAAAATCTATCGTTTCAGCAACTTCTCCGTTTTGATCTAAAATTAAAGGTACGCCTGTATCCGGAGTCAATCCACAAAACTGAATGGAAAACAAACTTCCTACAGGATAACCCTCCAGATTTCCTCCCGTAGAGCGTATCATATTGTTGATAGAAGGTAAATTTTTAGAATTCGTAATTTTAGTTTTCGTATAGCCTAGAGTAAAATTAGATTTCCAACCCCAGTCTTTCGTCCGGATGGGAGTAATGCCGATAGCGATATCAAAGCCCGAGGATTCCATATCGGCATAATTCGCCTTTTTACTTATCTTTCCTCCGATGCCTGACGTTTTCATCGTAGCGATCAGGTCGAAACTATTTCTTTTCCAATAATCAAAAATAACATCCAATCTACGATTGAAGAGTCCCAGATCAATTCCCAGATTCAATACATGGCCTTTTTCCCAAGTTAAATCCTTATTTTCCAAAGCATCCATCGTAATGACAGACTCGTGATCTCCGGCCGTGGGACGGTTGGTCGTCCCATCCACAAACTTAGCAGAAGCAGAAGCGGAACTGTTCATAGAGGCCGTCAGACCGTAAGAAGCCCGTAAAGACAATTGATCCACCCATTTTACCGGCTCCATAAAATGTTCATTACTGATATTCCATTTAGCGCTGACGTTCCAGGTGGGTAACCAACGAGCCGTCCGGCTTTTTCCCAAAGCATTGGTTCCGTCATACCGGACCGTACCGGAAAAAATATAACGGGCATCATACCCATAATCTGCATTGTAATAAAAAGCGACAAAACGATCGCGGGTCGTCCCCATGCCATAATAAGGGAAATTACTCTCGATCATCATTTTCATAATACGGTAATCTACCGATACATTTCCCCCTTCCTCATACTGATATCCATACCCGGTGTTATTAAACGCCTGACGATCGGCATACTTCACTTGTATACCTCCAATCATATTCAATTCATGAAGACCGAATTTTTTATTAAACTTCAAAGAATTCCTGACGTCATAACTGGTCAACTGATCTTCGGTCCGATTGTAAAATCCTCCGTAAGGCAATACGGAAACGGGTTCTGCTTCGGGATGATCCGGATCCTTATACAGAAAATTATTGTTTTTCCGAATGGTGGAGTTATAATCGGCCCGATAAGCCTCCGCCATATTGGATTTCTCTTTGATCATATGTTCCCGGTCGGATTTCACATAACGGACAGCTCCTGTGAATTCATACCGAAGTCCCTTTACAATTTCCCAGCCTAAATCTACCTGAGCCTTTACATCCACCATCTTCAAATGAATTGAATTATTTCTCAATTCGTGGATAATATTAAAAGGGGCATAATTGCGGGTAAAAAATTCCAGATTTCCGTCCTCATCGTAACAAGTCATTGCCCGGCTGGTATTCAAAGCATAACTGAAGGGATTGATATCGAAATCCCGGTCGTACGTTCCTTCCACCGTATTGCTCCGGCGGGACAAAGCTCCGGGAGCTTTCTGGTCGCGAACAGAGCCGATCACCTGCAGCCCCAGATTCAAATTATCCGCCAACTTCAGATCGTTACGTATATTGGCCGTATAACGGCGTACTTTGGTTCCGATACTCCAGCCTTCATCGTTCAGGAAACTTAAAGAACCGTAAGTACGGCTTTTCTGATTACCTGCAGAAATACTGATAGAATGTTCCTGTTGCAAAGAATTCCGGAATAAAACTTTAAACCAATCCGTATTAGCATTGGCATAACGGCGTAAAAACTGACGGCGGGCTTCTACCGTATTCAGTAATCCGAATTCTCCGGTTTCCGGATCATACGTATTGATCAACTTATACATTTTCCCGTAAACGCCGGAATTAGCATCATTTACCAAGTCAGAATTCAGAAATCCCTTCCTTTCTAATTCGGCATAAATAGACATCTGATCCCCCGAGTTCAAAATATCGTAATCAGCATAAGTCGGCCGGAACTGGACGGTGAAATTTCCGGAATATCTTAAAATCGGACGACCTTCCACTCCTTTCTTTGTCGTCACCACTACTACGCCATTCATAGCCCGAGCTCCATAGAGAGCGGTAGCTGCCGCATCTTTCAAAATGTCAATACTCTCAATATCGTTTGCATTCAGGCCGGCTACAGCTGAGCCCAAAAGAGTAGTAGGGTCCCCACTGGTCAATTCGTCATTGCTCACACTGACGATATCTTCATGCACAACGCCATCAATTACCCACAAAGGTTTATTCTCTCCCGACAAAGAAGTGGCGCCACGCACCCTTACTTTAGGAGCTGCACCAAAAGTGCCGGATACGTTCTGAATACTTACCCCCGCCACTTGTCCTTCCAACATACGACTCACATCCACAACTCCTTTTTGAGCGATATCTTCCTGCTGAAGCTTAGTAGAAGAACCGGTAAATGTCGTTTTGCTGATACTCCGATAACCGGTCACCACCACATCTTCCAATACCTGAGCATCGTCTTCCAGCACTATGCTCAAAGGTTTATCCGGAGTTGCTGTCACTTCTTTACTCTTCATCCCCACAAACGAGAATACCAGAATCATTGGCTTATCAGAAGGACAATCGATTGTAAATTTACCATCTAAATCCGTGGCTGTCCCCGTCGTCGTCCCTTTTACAACGACACTTACACCGGGTATAGATTCCCCCTTGCTATCCCTTACCACTCCTGTAAATCGCTTTTTTTCCACCCCAGCCTTCAGTTGGGCCGCGATCTTCGCTTTCGTGATAATGATCAGATTATTGGAAATCTCATACTGATAACCGTCCCCTATAATTTTCTGAAGGGCCTTCTCTAATTCTTCTTCCTGAATCGAAAGAGTTACTCTCCGATCCGTATTTACGTTTTTATCATTAAAGAAGAAATAATAATCGGTTTGATTTTCCAGATCTTTAAAGACCTTACTGAGCAACTCGTTCTGACAATTGACAGAAACTCGCACTACTTGTGAAAAACCCAACGCATTCACATCGAATATGAATGCTAACATCAAAATCAGCGTTAATCTCATAATACGCAATGTCTTTTTCAGTAATTGCCCCCTGGGGATAGCAATTAATTGCTTTTTTTTCATAAATTTGTAATTAAGATCCAACATTACCTGTTGTCCTTCGTCCAAAAAGCAACAGGCGGTTATCTACCGGTGATTGCTCGCACCAATCACCGGTTTCATTTATTATTATTTAATATTCATTCTACGATTACAGTCTTCCCGTTCAGCCTAAAACGTACATCCACCGTTTTTTCTATTGTCCGGAACGTTTCTTCCGGCGATAAATTCCGGTCGATCATTCCTGTAAAAGTATACGCTTGGACTTCCCGATTCCGGAAAAATACCGATAACCCATACCAACGTTCCATTTGAATCATGATATTTTCCAGAGACATCTTTCTAAAAACGAACTTTCCATTTTTCCAACCGATAAAATCCCGGTAATTCACTTCTTTCACACTGATTTTTTGCTCAGAACAACAGGCTTGTTGGCCCGGTAAAAGTCCTACTTTTTGATTTCCATCTTCTACATTCACTTTCCCTTTCACCAAAGTCGTCTCTACGCCCTTTTTTTCCGGATAAGCATTGATATTAAAACGGGTACCTACCGCTTCGACCTCTACATTTCCCACGACGACCCGAAAAGGATGATTTTTATCACTTTTCACCTCAAAATATCCTTCCCCTTCCAGAAATACACGACGTTCGTTTCCTACAAAAGCGACCGGATACTTCAGCTTACTACACGAATTCAGATACACCACACTCCCATCGGAAAGAGTCAGTTGATAACTACCCCCCACAGGCATTTCCAAAGTATTGTATTCCAATTGAGCAGAAACAGGTCCTTTTACTTCATACGACAAGGCAGAGTTAGACTTATGCCGGATAGCAACATCTTCGTGCACTACCAAATTCACAACCGAATCCTTATGGACCCGAATTACCTTTCCATCCGCAAGAGTTAAACGCACAGCAGAGGCATCTTCTATCTCCTTTTCCACTTTTGCAACCTTGGGCTGTGAGGTATATTTAGAATGATAAAAATAAACAGCCGAAGAAAGAATAAGTACCGGCAGTAACACCGCTGCCACTCCTTGAAAAAACTTAATATGCCGTTCTCTTTTCCCGATTGTAGCCTTTCGAACCTCTTTCCACATTTGCTTATAATCCGGTTCCCGCACCTGAGTCACCCGAGCCATACGTTTCAGCACGTCGCGGACTTCCGGAGAATCAGCTTTATTCTGATTTTCCCCTTGTAAAAGTTGCCATATTTGTTGAAATAATTCTTTCATCTTTCCTGATTTGGAATTTCATTACTCCTTCCGTCTCGGAACGGAATCCTATATAATGAACTCCAATCGATAAAAAGGGTGAAAAAATTACAAAAAAAATTTTAGAATTATGACGATGAAAATGGGAACTAACTCATCCAGAGAACATTCCTGAAAAGAAGTTTTTAACTTACGATAAGCAATTTTCACTTGAGTCTTTACCGTATTTATGGAAACATCCAAAGCAGTAGCTGTATCTGCATAACTCATGCCTTCCAGAACAGACATTATAAAAATTTTACGACATTCCTCGGGTAAAGAAAAAATTACTTTTTTGATCCGTTCAATTTGTTCAGAGCAATCTTCCGGTGCATACTCTCCCCAAAATTGCTGCTCCCGGTTTAAATCCTCCGCATGTTTTTTCTCTATATTTTGATGACGAAAATAATTAAAAATATAATTTCGGACAGATTGTTTCAAATAATACTGAATATCATAAGCCGGATCAATTTGCTTCCGATGATTCCATAAATACACAAAACTTTCCTGCACAGCATCTTCCGCTATATCCCGGTCATTGACCAATCCCATAGCAATAAAAAACATCGCACGGGAATAATAACGAAAAATCCGCTCAAAAGCCTTAGCATCTCCTTCTATCAAGCAAAGTATATCTTCCTTCGTATCCATTCTTGATCTTAATTCACAAAGCTCCCCTTTGTATCAATTTATAAATCTAAGATTATTTTCTCCCACTTATTTTTTAATAGACTGACGAGGCAAAGTTCGTTTATTTTAATCATAAAAATACAATATTTCTAAATAAATCTAACTTTCCCCCTTTATTTTATTCTTTTTTAAAGTTTGACAATATTGATTCTGAGGGGAGGTTTAGAAATCTTTCTTAACCCTTTCTTTCGGATTTGCGTATATTTCTAAAACAATATAAAATGAAAAAGAAAACTCAAAAAATATGGACGATCATCGCTGCTGTCCTTTTATCTATTTTACTGTTATGGTGGCTTCTAGCTGCTACAATTATCAATGAAGACGAAAATATCGAAAATCCTGTCATCATCCAACAAATTGATTAATTTATAAAAATAATGCAAAATATATAATTTTAATTAATATCTTTATTGCATCTAATTTTCAATTTCTAAATGATGATGCGAAAAGATATTTTTATCCTTGTGGCTTTATTACTGTCAGGGAATGTGTATAGCCAAAAAACATCCTGTTCCAAAGATTATTCGGTAAACTTTGCTATACAGGCAGGTATCAGTACAGGTTTTATGTCTTCCGGAACAATCGACGGGATGAAATACGATGGAATTTATGGACTAAAAATGGATTTCCCTTTCCAAAAAAAATGGAGTATTGGGGCCGAAATTAATTATACGCAGTTAAGAACGGAAAATAAACATGACATACAGACATTAATTATTCCTTCTTTAGCAGAACACCCTTACAAACTTATTTTTAAGGATCAGGCTCTTATAAAAATAAATCTACATGCCTTATCCGTCCCTTTTTATGTAAAATATAAATTTAATGCTCAGCGAACCGCCGTATTTTTGGGAGGTTATTTTTCCGTAAACCTCAAAAGAAAAATTTCACTTCCTACAACAATCATAGGAGGGACAACTTCATGGGAACCAGAAGGAGAGACTCAGAACCCCTCGCTGACTTTCCTTCCCGATATGCCAGAAGCCGATAAATGGGATGCAGGCCTTACATTAGGAATAGAACAACAAATTGTAAAGCAGCTCTTTATTATGTTGAGAGTAAGCGGCAGCTGCAAAGATATTTTAAAGCAGGCCGATTTTTATCCCAAAAAGCTTTTCCCTTTCCAGGCAAATCTTACACTCAGCTATAATCTTCTAAAATTAGGGAAACGCTAAAGCAAAATGTAAACAGTAATCTGAAATCTTCCTGCTTTCAGCCGACAGAGGATCAGTCTCCATTTATAAATGAACCTTCAATTCTGATTAAGTTATCATCAGAACTGAAGGTTCGTTCATCAGTCAGTATTCAGACGGGCACTTAGCGGGTATGAAATACCATCAATTCTCCTTCCCATCAGAACATTCAAAACTATTTACTTTTTCTCGTCCTTTACACACCTCAATCCAATTCCCACTGTCCAACGGGCATTTGCCACGCTAGCCGTTTTCAAGACCGGGCTCAGCATCAGGCCTTTATTTTGAGAAACGGTAGCTGTACTGGCATCGGTAGATGCCCACATATAGCCGAGAACACCGGTAAATTTACCATTAAACATCCTCTGTCCACCAATAGTACATTGGAATCCATCCGCCTCCAAATCTTCTAAGTAAACTTTATCATCTTCCCTTTTATAGGATTCCAAAAGTACATTTAATTCTTCCTGAGAAGGTACGTGATACCCCGGAGGACAAATTCCTTTCACTTTTTCAGCTGCACTTTCCCCTCCCAAAACAGTCGACCAGTTGTACAAATACCCATACGCTTTCACAGAATCCGCATCGCTTTCCATCTTTGCATACCAGATACCGGTATCCTCCGCTGGATCGTCAGAAACAGTCATTCCAGCCGGAACATACCTTAAGTTCTCCGCCATCCAGCAACGGCCATCTTTCATCTTGACATTTTTATATATTTCCCCTTCGTAGACAAATTCTGCCTTGCAGGAATTTTCTTCCTGAGTGACGATCAACTCAACCGACGCCCCTCCGGCCCGGAAAGTCAATGTGCCTGTATGGACATCTCCCACATTGGAATTTACCGTAACCACTACGATGGAATCTTCCCGGCTTCCCTCCGTCCGGCTCAAGCTTATCCAGCCTTCATCGGCAGAAGCCAAATCCAAGCTCCAATCTTTATTCGTATAGACTTTCACCTCAAATTCCTCTCCATTTTCGTCAATATTTTTTTCTCCCGAAGGACTGATCGCAATTTCTGCCGGTACTCCTTTTTGAGAAACCACAAAATATTTCCTCACTTTTTCTATACCGGTAATCACTTCATAATAAACAGAATCTTTTCGGTCGTTCTCTTCATTGGCAGCAATACTAAAAGTCAACTTAGCATCTCCGTCACCACTTCCGGGAACAGCACTGATCCACAAGGATTTATTTACCAATTCCCATTTCGTATTCGACATCAGATCCACTTCGAACACATTCTTCTGGAAGTCTATCTCTTTAGAAGACTCCGAAAGATTCAATACCGGAGACGCCGTTTCATCTTCTTCATCACAACCATAAAAGAAAACTGAAAAAGCCGCCAGTATGATTCCGTAGTAAATGGCTCTTTTCATAGTAAAGTTATTTAATTTAATAGATTATTCCTTAATATTCATCTCTTCGATCAATCGCCCAGCCCCAGCGTATTTATCAATCACCCACAAAACAAAACGAATGTCGACACAGACGCATTTGTTGTATTCCGGATGAAAGTATAGATCTCCGGCCATGGACTCCCAGTTCCCATCATAAGCCAAGCCTACTAATTCTCCCTTAGCATTCATCACCGGACTCCCGGAATTTCCTCCTGTAATATCCTGATTGGTTACAAATCCCGTATATAGTTTTCCGGCCGTGTCTGCATATCTTCCCCATTCCCCTTTTTTCACCAAATCCAGAAAACCTTCCGGCAAATCAAATTCAGGATCTCCCTTTACATACTTTTCGGGATAACCGGCAATCGTAGAATGAGAAGCATAGGTAACGGCATCCTTAGAAGAATAGCCCCCCACGTTTCCATAAGTAATACGCATCGTAGAATTCGCATCCGGATAAATCGCCTTTCCTTGATTCATCTCCAACAAAGCCGCTGTATATTTTGTTCTCAATTCTGCTATTTTCTGACGGTTTTTCTCCAGATAATCCCGTAATTTATAATTTTTATCCTGAGCAGAACGGACGATAATATAAGCCGGATCTTTCACAATATCCTCCAAACGAAGGTCTTTGTTTAATTTGGCAAACAGTTTTTCTCGGCTTGCCAAAAAAGAATGCTCATAGACATATTCCGTCAATTTTTCATAATTAGAATCAAATTTTTTTACCAACTGTACGATCTCCGGGGCAATAAAATCAGGATGCATATTTTCTATATACAAACGCAATGCAGCAGCAAAAACTTTCCGGTCGACCTGTTCATTATAATCTTTAAAATAGTTTTCACATACCTTCCGGAGCATTTGACATTGGCTGCAATCCTTTTCCATTTTACAGCATTTGTCTTTCTTCATTCTCCCTTCCACGGCTTTAAACCGTAAGCCCAAACGCAATATATCCGAGCCGTTGATCATCGTCTCTTTGTGGTAAATATCCGCAGCAATATAAGGAGCCTGAAAAGCATAACATTCGCGCAATTCCGCTATTAAATCACCGTATTTTGACAAACGCCGGGAATCCGCTTTTATCCATTCTGTCAATTTTTGTTCCTCGGCCGTTTTCAAACCTACGACATCGTATTGACGGGTGTATTTCATCTCCCCTATGGCATATTTCCAATAATTACTGTTACCAAAATATTTAGATGCATACTGTAATTTCACTTCCGGATCCGCCTGCATTGCCTCCCGTAAAATAGCCAGTTTCACATCCCTCACTTTCACCATCGCCGGATCGCTCACTTCTATTTTTTCTGCCACACCAAAGGAAGGGGTGTAACGGGCCGTGGAACCCGGATAACCCAACAACATGGCATAATCTCCCTCCTTTAAACCGGCTACCGATACCGGCAATACATATTGGGGTTGTAAAGGCACATTGTCCTTGGAATACTTAGCAGGATTTCCGTCTTTATCCGCATATACCCGGTAGAGGGAAAAATCACATTTGTGTTGCGGCCAAGACCAATTGTCCGTATCCCCGCCAAAAGCGCCCAACATAGCGGAAGGTGCGCCTACTAACCGTACATCGGAATATACTTTATAGTAAAAAAGATAATACCGGTCCCCCCTCAACATCGGAACACAAGACAATTCATACCCCTTTTCTTTGTATTTTTTTTCCAACTCACTCCCCGCCCTCCGGGAAAAATAAGGTTGGTATTCACCCGGTTTATTATATTTAGCCAGTACTTTCCGGTATTCTTCCGTGACATCTTTCACTTTCTGCAAAAACATAACAGTTTTTCCTGGAATTACAATTTCCTCTTCGGCCCTTTTTGCCCAAAAACCATTTTTTAAATAATCGTGTTCCATCGAACTGATTTTCTGAATATCATCGTAAGCACAATGGTGATTGGTAATCATCAACCCGCTTTGGGAAATCATACTTCCCGTACAACTTCCGTAATCCAGAGCAACAATGGCATCTTTCAAAGAAGGTTGGGTCTCGCTGTAAATCTCTTCCGCAGAAAGCTGAACGCCTTTTGCCTGCATTGTCTCATAATTGATCCGTTCCATCAGGTTTATCAACCACATCCCCTCATCTGCCCATACCCTTACAGGACAACTTAACAAAAACAGAACAGTTATATATTTCAATACTCTTTTCATTTTTCTCAATTTAACCGAATTTTTACTCTATTGTTTTTCCCGGCGTTTTAAAAGGCAATTGCGCTTCTTTTTCCTCTACCCGTCCGTCCGTATAATGGATGGTCCATTTCGGAGCTTGCAACATCTCCCATATTTTTTCATCGTTTAACACTTCCTTTACATAAGTAATCCGGATGACAGGCGTATCCCCGTTCAAGGCTGTCTCATAACCCAGTATTCCATCGTAATTGGAGATAAAGCTGCCAAAATAAGGCAATCTTCTTTGAATCAAAGGCTTATCCAGACCCACATAAGGCAACTCATATACGGCTGTCGCCACATCCGATCCATATTTTGCCACATTTCCTTTAAAGGTCATTTTTGTCTGAGGAAACATCAGATTCAAAAAATCAGCCCGGCTAATCGTATCTATCTTCGCATCCATAGATACAAATTCGTAATCACAGGTTACTTTTTTCTTAACCCCTCCGTGCAGCAGGATTTCGAACTCTCGGGTTTCAACAATTTCTCTCAATTCTTTTTTATCAATCGGTTTATTGGCATCTATAAACAGTTTTATCTGAACGGGACAAGCATACTGGGAAATGATCCCGTAATACCCTTCCTTCTGCCGGAAAATATTGGATAAGAAAGTAACGTCCATCTTATCGAACAATTTTTCCACTCCGATAGTAATCACCTGCAATTTTTCCACTTCGGGAGAAGGAACTTTCAATTTCATTTTTGTCGGAGTAAACATCGCCTTCTCCACCTTTTCCTGAGTAGTCTCTTCCGGATTATAATATACCTGAACAGCAAAACGGTTGACGTAAGTCGTTACGCCATATACCCCGGGTACTCTTTTCATTTTAGCAGCAAAAGCTTTAGAGCTTCCATAACATTTTACTGTTTTCATACCATCCCGTTCAAACATTTCCAATTTTGACCATTTCGCTTCGTCTCCCCATTTTTCAGAAATAGTAGGCAATTCCCAATGAGAACCCATCCATACGGCAAAAAAGAATAATACAACAGTCAACACCACTGGTAACCAACGGAATCTGGGATTCCGGTTGATCTGAATGGCCTGACTGTGACAAGCACCTACACATTCCCCACACAGCATACAATCGACATGTTTGACTGTTTTCAACTGAGCCACATCAATATTCATCGGGCAACGCTTTGAACAAAGTCCGCAATTATTACATTTTTCTTCCTTCCGGGTAATCCGCAGCAAAGGGAATGTATTGCTCTTATAATAAATGATCTCGTACAGATAACAAATAACGGCAGCAGCTCCCAATATCCAAATCCAATTCATCGGTAGTCCGGCATACCCGGCTATTATCCCCAATACCACCAAAACAATAAAGGTCAGCGTAAATTTAAAGATATTACTCAATGCTCCCAAGGGACAGACATATTTACACCAGAACATCCCGATAAACAAATTCCCGGCAAAAAGGACCAAAATAGAAATAATAGCCATCCAAGCAGTTAATTCCCCTTTAAAACCGGTGGCAAAAGCATAATAAGGATCGAAGTTTTTACAAAATAATTCACTGGAACGAATCGTCATGTAAAAAATGACAAACAATAAAATATATTTAATAGCTCTCAACAATTTATCCCCAACCGAGCCCGTTTTTACCATAAATCCTATTTTCATCTTTTTGCGCAGTTCATTCATCCATTCCGTCAGCGTTCCCAGCGGACAAACATAACCGCAAAATAACTTACTAAACAGCATCACCGCCAAAGCCAGTACAATTCCCATCGTAATCTGTACTACCGACATGCTGCAAGCCAGGGTATCAGAACTGATAAACGTAGCTAAGGACTGTAAACCTCCGAAGGGACAATAAGCTTCTACATCGGCCGGAGCCCCACCTAAAAATACTTTCAGGATAAAACCGGCAATGACTGCAATCACACCCAATTGCAATACATGACGCCACACATTATTTTTAATTTTTTTCATTAGGATAATTGATTTAGTATGATTTTGATTTTCTTTTATTTAGCATATCACAATTTAGAAAGCCAAGCCTATCACAGCCTGTATGCCTGTCCGTTCTTTATTTTTATACATTCCGCTGACAGCTTTTAAGTAGTTTACACGAGCATCTGCATACAAGCTCATTCCTTTTTCTCTGTTCAAAAAGTAAGAATACCTCAAGCGGACATGTACCGAAAACTTATCACAAGTTAAAAATTCATATTCCTGCAACAACAAATCTTTCCGTTGTTTGTATAAATCGATATCGGGCCGCTCTTCCGGAGCTACGCTGTTCCGGTCCAATAATGTTCCACTGCCTTCTGCATAGCTTCCCCCGACACCACAATCTAACATACCTTTTTTGAACAGGAAATTTTTATTAAAGTCAATATACCCCTCCAGACTCTTTACTTCGTGTTTAAATTCGACAGGGAACATCCGGTATTTAACTTCCCGTATATATCCCCTTCCCCCCACAGTCATGTACCAGGAACTGTTATAATCCGTACGATTCCGGTAAAGCGTATAGTGGATATCCGCTTTTACGGCATCGATATCCGACTTATTTTTCCGTCCGAATTGTACAATCTGACTCGATTGATCGATAATAATAGAACGTTGAAGATTTTCAAAAAGAAGGCTCTTTGTAAAGTCTGCCGCTCCTTGTAAATGATGATCATATTTTTCTCCTGTTATTTGAAAAGCTCCGTCGTAATCGTAAACAAGGGTCTCGACTTCCCCGCCCCTGTTATCCCCGGCCTTGTTTCGGAAAATTTCTTCCTTTCCTTTCGTGATAGACAACTGATTAAAAAATTTCCACCGTTTTCCGTAGAATTCCATTTGAGCAGCTCCTCCATAAATATTATCACGGTATTCCCGTTCTATCGTTCCGGATTCTTTAATCACATCAGAAGTATAAAACCATAACCCGTCAAATTCAAATATCTCATGGTTTTGTCCGGTCCCATAAATCCGGATATCTACTTTTTCTGTTTTTCTGCCATAGATAAAATTTAATCCCAGATTCATCCATTTACTACGGTACATTATGCCCGGAGCAATGTGTAAGGACATATAGACATTTTTATTCCGGGCATCCCTCTTTTTAGCATTATTAGCCACTTCAAAATCCATTCGTCCTCCAATTGCAAAATGTCTACTCAACTCATATCCCACACCTCCGTTTACCCGGTAAAGTTCCAAAGTCTGTCTGCCGGGTGTAGAATCTGCCAGGAAAATAGGGGTCCGATAAGGATCCAACACACTGGCCCACGCTTTATTCTGCCGATGAGAATAATCAAAATCGAAATTTCCATAGAAATATACCTTCTTTATCTTTCGAAAAGACTCCGTATTCAATTTAAAGCAACCTTCCGAGGTGGATTCGAAAACATTCCGGTAATTTCCGTCTTGATAATCATAACCTAAACGAACCAACGAAAAATCTTCATTCCGGTTAAAAATCAAACCGGCCGAATTATACGAAATATTCCAAGGATTCGCCGTCCAGATACGCTCCATGCGATAAGCATATTTCTCCGATTCTTTCGTCTGTGCCTTCACCCCAGCGATCCCGGTAAACACCAGACTTAAAACAAGGATATATATTTTATTAACTTTCATAACACATTCATTTTATGAGTTGCTGACCTTTGTTTATTTCTTCAAGCTGGCTGGTTTTACTTCAAAATCTTCACTTGAATTATTTGTATCCCTATAAATGATTCTTCCTCCTTCTACACTTTCTATCTTCCGGACGACGGCTAAACCTTCATTCTGGTTCTCCATAAAAATAAACCCTGCATCTACATTTGTCGTCAACCGTTTATTGGCCTGAGCACGGCTAATTACGCATTCCACTCCGTCAATTACCCAATCCGATGGAATCATCAGATAACGGGTATTTAAATTGGGTTTGGCAGGATCTTTCATGAGATTTCCCGGATCCCCCGCATATTCAGTAGCACTTGTGCCTTTTATCTTAAACAAGATCATAGCCGGTCCGGTCTGAGAAACACTAAAAGCAGTCGAGGTTCCTTCTTTCCAAAACTTTAAAAGAGGCACAACTCCCGGCGCCGGCACCTCTTCTTTTGTCAAATCTGCATCCCAGAAGGCATAATCAGCTACTGCCAGATTAACAGAATGACTAGCCCTCTGCTCATGATTGACAGCATTGATCGCCATAATGACTTCCTCTCCCGGTTTCAATACTTTAGCCGATCCGGCAGGAACTTGCCAAGCCAGATAAGCCAGCGGCAATTTATCCATTAGAGAACCATCCTCTTTTATAAAAGTGCTTCCATTGGCACTCGTCAAGGGGTTGACACAAGCAATACACAAACTATCCAGACTCGCCTCTTCCGAAGAATTATTATAAATGGAGATATAAGTATCTTTATTGTAATTATTCCCCATATCATCCAAACATCCGGCATAATATATTTCTTTGATAACCAACTGCGGTAAAACAGCAGAAATCAAATCCATGGAGTACAATTCTTTATTGTCTCCATTTTCCGGTGTCAGAATCATGTTTTCGATCCGGCCATTTACAATCCGGACTTCACTACCTGTATGATACTTTTTTTGAGCAATTGCCTCGTAAAACCCATATTCTACATTCGCAACAGCTATACCGGAAGCATCCGTCACCATATTATAAGTCAAACCGGTAGTCGTATTAAACAATTTTACATTCACCCCCGATTTATCGACTTGTTGTAATTCTTCCGGAAAAACCATTTGGATCCGTACGGGTAAACTTTCTTTTTCATCTTTCAAACAACCGATACAACACAGCATTAGAAAAAGAGTTATTATATAATATGTCTTCATCATCTTATCGTTTAAAAGTATTAAAATTTCAATTGCAATTCAGCTCCAAATGACATCTCTGTATTTAAACGCTGATAATAAGCACCGGAACGGAAAAATCTTCTGGGACGGGAATTCGTAAAATTATTTGCATAAAAGGATAAAGAAGCAATCCTACCGATCTCTTTGGTCAACCGCATATTCAACATAAAATAAGGATCCTGGGAATCCGTCGTAAAATATTCCGGGCGAGAAGTCCGGATATAGCGGTCAAAATCCGGATTCAGTCTTTCTGCTTCTGTAAAAGGATGAATCCTGCCCTCCAAATCCATATAAGCAACCGGATTTACACAAATCGCAGCGATTGCATCCGAATTACTTCCATCCACTATATTTTTATCCTGATCTCTGTAATACAAAAGACTCTTCCCCTGATATTCCGCTAAACGCTGGGTCTTATCTATCCAGACACATTGTCCCGTCAGCGTGAAAATCAAACGTAGTTTAGGCAAATGTGTCACCAGACGAACATTTGTATTCAAACGTTGGCTCTTTGTACCGTTACTTCCCGAATTTGTATTACCCCCGGCATAAATACCCACAAAAGGATAGTCCTTTATACCTCCTCCGAAATTAGAAGTCTCATATTGCATTTGCAGATTATTTTCCAGCTGTTTATTGTAAAAATAAGCTCCATCCACAATAACGGAAGTAGAAATAGCCTTAATTTTACCGAAATCCAAACTGTATTCGATTCCCCATTTATCATTACTTACACCGTTGGCAGCACGATTATAGGTAGCAAAAGTTTCTCGTATTGAATAATCCACAGGTTTTCCGTCCACTTCCACCATCCCGTTTACAAATTGAGGACGCTTTCCGCTTTCGTTGACCAAATTATATTCCCGGTAAAAGAAAGGCCGTGCCGCTCCGGCAAAACTGAATCCTTTTCTCAGTTTTTCATTGAAATAAGCCAAATTAGCTGTAATTCCCCAAAATTTTAAATCAACGCCAAACTCAAAATTCGTACTCTTAGGCAACTCCAAATCCCGGTTAGCAGTCTCCGTCACCATCGTCGTCATTACCCCCAGGGAATAATTATTTTCTTCATCGTTATAAGAAAAACTGGATCTATCCACATAAGAGGGATCAGGATAAAGATAGGCAAGACCCGGCATCTTATGTAAGATTCCCCAACCAGCACGTATACTCAAATGCTGAAAACCCTTTCTATTCCATTTATTATCCAGAAATACAAAGCGGGCATTGAAACGGGGATCAAATACGACATCGTAATCATAATCTCTTGTCTCAATAGTAGTGAAACGCAAGCCGGCAGAAAGTTCCAACGACTTTTTATTCATGGTAAAGGTTACTTTATCTTCGATAAATCCGGTATACTCCTGGATAAAAGGAATATCTTTAAAAGAACGGGGACGCAAATTCTGGGAAGGCGTCCGATTGGCATCAAATGTTTTTCCCTCTCCCTTATTCCCTTTTGTCGACCATTCTGCTCCTAACAAAAACTTATTATAAACGGAACCGTATTTACCAGCCACATTTGCAGTCACTTTAGCCGTCACATAAATCGGCTTCCCTTTAATCTTCAGATCACTGAAATATTCATACGGTAATAAAATCCCCTCCTGTTCTCCCGTTATTGTCTCCGAAGTACTTGGGACGCGCCCGGGCGTTCTCCAGATTTTCTCCCGGTTATACTGATTTCCGTAAGAACCGAAAAGATTGTAATTTATATTTGTCAGCCAAGGTTTCTGTATCATCCAGTTTCCATATAGGTTTAAACTCACTTGCTGCTCCTGAGCTTTATAAACTTCATCTTTTACCTGATCCGGATCCCTTTCGTATTTATCTTTTATAAAAATCCCTTTTAATTTTGCATTGAAACTCACAGCACGTTTTTCCGGGTTAAAAATGTTAGAATACCCGAATTGAGCTGTCACCCGGTCAAAGGATTTAGAAGGAGTGCGGACATCTTTAAAGGCACGGGCATATTCGGCATCTACATTAAAAAAACCTTTGTTTTCTCCTAAAGACAAGCCCTTTCCGGCGGACACTTGTTTAATATTAGGATCTGTTTTAAAACGCACCTGGAAAGGAGTCTTCCCCGCCTTTGTCTTGACGACAACCGCTCCCGAAGTCATATCTCCGTATTCCGCAGAAGCTACCCCCCGGATAATCTCGACCGATTCTACATTATCGACAGAGACCTGACGGGCATCCACCCCCGTCCCTTTCGTGGTTTCAAAGGCACTGATATCGTTCTGGGATTGTAAATTAGCATCATTCGACAATCTGGCTCCATCAACAATGACGGCCGTTCCCAAGGCATTGGTAGCATCATCGCCTGATATATCCCGGATCGAAATCTTATTGATTTTCGTCAAATCCGGATTCGTCGTCACCGATCCCGGTAACAACTGCATCACATCCGTTAAACTAGCTCCCTGAAGGTGATCGATAGCTGTCTTATTAATCGTAGAAGAGCTATTCAACTTTCCCCCTTCCTTAGCCGTTACCACTACCTCCTCCAATGCCAAGGATTGCGCATTCAATTTCAACTTATAATTTTCCACGGCTTTAGACAAGGCAATTTTTATCGAATAATCCTCATACCCCAAACAGGAAGCCGTCAAAGTATAAGTTCCCGGAGTTACATTTTTGAAATGAAAATTACCGTCAATGTCGGAAGTTGCCCATAAATTCAACTCCTTGATATTCACTACCACAGCCGGCATGGTTTCTCCATTTTTTGCGTCCGATACTGTACCGGACAAGGTTACCTTCGCCGATTGTCCCCATACGGGAATTTGCCCAGTCAGCCAGATAGCCACACTTAATACAAACAACACCTTAAATTTCATAATAAATCAATTTGTATGATTAGCTGTTCAATTATCCCGCTCTTTTCACAGGATTGTATAATCCTCCTGCAAGTCTTCTACCACTGAAAACCTGTTTTTTTCTTATCCCTATTCTTCAAAAGTTTAATCCGGCCCTTCTTTTATACACCACGCTATCCCCTTCTTTATTGTAATTATTTACGCACTTTCTCCGGCTACAAAAAATAGTAATCCGATTGCTCTATTTCAATATCATTCATATAATGATTATCCATCCATTCTTTCAATACGGCAGACCGGTCGTGTTCAAAACGATATTTCTGAATTCCATTGATCAGTAAACCAAGAAGAATCCCGGCAGCCAAGCTCATCCATAAATGCCTGCGGACAAAAATGCGGTTTATCTTCTTCATTTCCGTACGCTCTTTTACCCGGGTCTGAATTTCTTCATAAAAACCGGCACTTACCTTTCGAATTCGATCTTCGTTGATTAACTGTTCCAGATTCATTCTACAAGCTTTTCTTATTAGACAAATCTATTTTTCAATTCTTGCGCTTCTATTGCATTATTTTACTTCTTTTCCGGAAAGAGCAAAATTTTCCAGCGTATCTTTAATTTCTTGTTGGTAAGGACAAAACTTAGGTGATTTTTTACATTTTTCCTCCTGACTACATTTTTTCTCACATGCCGTACAATGTGCATCTATTTCCAGTAATTCCCTGAAAATCTGTTCTAATTTCTGAGATTGTTCCGGATTGCAAATCTTCTTAATATTTAATAAATGACGAGAAGTCTGTGTTTTTAAAGCCGCATGTAAAAAACCGACAGACCGGGCTAATTTGTTCAATCGTTCCACAGAAGGCTGCGGCTTAGCCAATTCACTCATCAACATATAGCGATTCCGGCACAATAGTTTCAATACCCTTTCGTATCTTTCCTGTACTATACTATCCATATCGCACAATAAAGTATACTGTTCATCAGAAAGCTTCAATTCTTTCTTCAAAAACACATTGGAAATAATTTTCCGTTCATCGGCTTTCCGTTGTCCGTTATCTAAAAAAGTAAAGACAAAAAACGCAGTATTTGCTACCAGAAAAACAATATTGAACCAGTAGATCCAATACCTTTTTTTTACATTTTCCATAACTTAAATATTATATAAGTAAACGTTCAAAATTGATGACACATTGTAATATTTTAATTATTTGCAGACAAGGAGTCTACGAAAATATTAATAAGCCAACGGACTTATTTAAAAGTTTATATTCCACCTAACAACTAGGCTTTACAAACGTTTTTTATTTTAAAAGTCTGTCTCTTCTCTTTCATACTGGATTTCCTGACATTTTCTATTTTACTTCTGAGATATCATCTTATTCCGACCGATAATCGGTTTCAGTTTTTTTTCCAAATTCGTTTTTGCCCTGAAAATCAAAGATTCTACAGCACTCAAACTGATATTCATAATATCAGCGACTTCCTTATAAGACAAATCTTCGTACTTGTTCAGAATAATAGCCTTCCGCTGATTTTCCGGCAAACTATCTATCGCCCGATGCAAAAGTTCCCTCCTTTCCTGGGCCTCCATCTTTTCCTGTACCGGCAATTCTTCAGAAGGGAAATCAAAATGCTGTTCCGCTTCGTCCAATTTCAATTTTATCCGACGTTTATGAAAAGATTTACAACTGTTAATCGCCCGATTAACAGCCATCCGATAAAGCCAACTGGAAAGTTTACAGTCAAAACGAAAAGATTTCAGGGATTCAAAAGCCTGAATAAATACATCTTGAGCAATATCCTCCGCTTCTTCCCGATTATGGAGGAAGGCATAGCAAGTATTGACAACCATCACTTTATGAATGTCAACAAATAGTCGAAAGGCTTTTTCATCCCCTTCCAATATCCTTTTTACTAATTCTTGTTCCCCCATACCACCGGACTTACTTCAATAGGACAAGACAAAACTCAAAAACTTTCGAAAATACGAAATAAATATTTTGAGCTTCAAAGAATTAAACTAAAAAACGTTAGGAAAATCTAATGAAAAGCTAAAGCTTTAAAAATAGAAAAGATCGGACAACCTAATCGTTAGGTGGAACAGAAACTTTTAAAATAGAAAATGTCCGGAAATCCAATGTGAAAGAGAAAAGACAAACTTTTGAAATAAGAATGTCCAAAAAGTTCTTTATAGATATATGGCCTTTCAAAGCTGATGGGTAAGATCCGGCAGATTTTTGATTGTCTCCACTCTGGTTGTGATAAATAGACATTCCGCAAGAGTCGCCGTTCCGCCAATCTGCTTCCGAAGAAACGCTTATCTTTAAAAGATCAAAATTTTGACTTTTTGAACATTCTTATCCATTGTCATTTTTCAACAGCTTGTACTAATAACCTGCTGCCTCGGCAATTTTCTTAGGAATATCTGTATTGTCTAATTTCCCTGAAAAAAGCTGGGAACCAGCACCTATGGCATACACCGGCACTACCCCGGCTGAATGTCCTCCACTGGTCCATCCCACCATAGCAACTGCATCCAATATCCGGATTGCCTCCGAAGCCAACTGACTATTTTCAGCGTAGAGATTTTTTTCCATTTTTGCATTTTTAGAGCTAAAAGTGGAAGCATAAGCCTTTTTCAATCGAGCTTCCTGTTCCTCACTCAACTGTACCTCTTTCCAAAAACCGAGTTTTTCACTGAGCAGATTTTTCACGTCTTCCCAGGATATTTTATTACCTTTTGCTTTTCCTAAATCCTGAATGGCCTTCGTCAACTCCTCTTTAGATAATTTCTGATACTGTAAAGCCTGTAAATTTAAAGCATATTTGCCCGTACCCAATACAATTCCTCCGGTTTCATGATCCGCAGTGATCACAATCAACGTTTCATCCGGATGCTGATTATAAAAATCCAATGCCTTTTGTACAGCTTCAGACATGTCCACCACTTCTGTAAAAACTGTCGCAGCATCATTACCGTGACAAGCCCAATCGATTTTTCCGCCTTCTACCATGAGGAAAAAACCGTTATCATTGTTCCGGGTTAAAAATTGAATGGCATTCTCCGTAATCTGAGCCAATGTCAAATCTCCTTCCTTTCGGTCGATTGCATACGGAAGACTCCCTTGATCGCTCCCTTCCTGCTGAATAAAGATGATCTTAGCAGCCTCTCCCGACTGATTGGCATACTCTTCCATACCTCTTATAAGGGTATATCCTTCCCGATCATACAATTCGAATAAATTCATCGCGGTAGAATCTTTTTTATTATCCGGCCGTAAAAAGCCCGCTCCCGCATAAAAATCAAAACCAGCTTTCGGTAAGTCGGTTCCAATTTCATAATACATACTCCGATTCGGCTGGTGAGCATAGAAAGCGGCAGGAGTAGCATGATCCACACTGACACTAGTTGTAATCCCGACTTTCTTACCGGCATTTTTCGCTTTTACGGCCACACTATAAAGCGGCGCTCTATGCAAACTATCCATACCGATTGTACCATTCTTCGTTTTACTACCTGTAGCCAATGCCGTACCGGCAGCGGCCGAACAAGTGACGGAATTATACCGGGAATAGGTCGTGGCAACATTTACAACAGGGAATTGAGTAAAATTTAAAGGTTTAAGTCCAATTCTTCCCTCTTTCTCGGCTAAATACATTTCCGTACCATTTACCTGGTTCACCCCCATCCCATCACCGATAAAATAAAAAACGTATTTAGCTTTTTTCTCCTGAGGAGCATTCTGGCATTGTGGCAAAACCAATACAACCACCCATGCAAACAATAATAAATAAAATGTTTTTTTCATATTTCGCACTTTTAATAGATAAATTTCCAACCAATACTACCTTCGTAACCGTCTTTCAAAACTAAACAAAAAAAGATAAGCCACAAAGACAAAAAGATGAAGAAATGATGAAATGACGAAATAAACGAAGAAAGGCTGCCTACTCCTGTAGACAGCCCCTCTTTTCACACGACTAGTTTCCTTTGGAAACAATGCCCGTTATTTGGTTGCTGTAAGTACAACCGGGATACGGCATTGTACTTCAGAAAGATTAGCGAATGTAACCTTAGCAACAACAGTCAGGTAATAATCTCTCTTCAACTTTGCACCTTGGTTCTTCCAGGTGAACACACCAGTCGAAGCGTCCACGTTTAAGATAGAACCTTGAGACATATTGTTAACTAATTCCCTATAATCAGCTTCTGTATTATCGAATGTATAGGTTATTGTCGGCACAGCAACTTTGTAATCGTCAGTAGCCTTATCGCTAAGCGCTAAACTACCGGCATTTACATCATAGCTGTAGATAATATCGTTATCGTTGTCCATAACGAGTACCTGAGGCATCGTTTCACCAATATTTTCACCTATACCATTACCGTATACGCTTATACCTTTTCCAGCACCAGCCTTGAACGGATTGACAAATACGATATTATAATCGAAATTACATTCTTCACCGTTCACCAATACAGTTTTATAAGTCATATTCTTCACCTCTGTACCCTTTGTCATTGCCTGACTCAAAGCAACGGTAAAGTCTGCCTTCTGTACCTGATTTGCCCCCGGAGTTACACCGGTAACACCTGACTTCCATTGGAATTCCAATGATTTCACATTGTTAACTGTATTGTAATACTGGAAGACGTTCTTGCCATTAATCATTTCAAAATGTTCACTGACTACAGAAGACATTTCCCATGACGTGTTCAACTGTCCTTTTACAACAATACAATTTGACGCACCTGCGAAATTATTGTAATAATACAACGGATTATAAGTGAAGTTTTTACAATCTTCTCTTACATAGAATTCCTGCACCAATACGAAATCTCCATACACTTTTTTATTGTCAGACGGGATCGTAAGTTTAAAGGTATATTTAGCCCCCTTGCTATCTATATCCTTAAACGTATTTTCGGTCTTAATAAGATTATTTATATCCAATTGAATACTTGAAGTCGTTTGCTCTCCTTTGTTCAACATTACCATAAACACCATTCCAGGAATATTAGCATTTTGAGTAGTTTCCCATCGATCAGCAGCTAAATTTTGGCCCAAAAGAACTTCCTTTATACCATTTTTATTAATTGTTGAGATTTCTACTGCATAAGTATCATTATTACCGCCATAATAATTCCAGAAATTCTGAGCGTTCAGACCTGTCAAGCCGTAAAGATAATTATTAATATCTTGATAAGGCATTTTAACCACATTGGTTCCAGCTCCGGATAATGTATGATATTCATATCCCTTCACATTGCTCATATTGACTACATAATCCGGTTTATCTACTCCAGGCTGGGGGGTAGTACGTTCAATCGATAATTTGATATAAGAAGAAGCCACCAGATATTTATTGGCACCATTATTAGCTGTCAAATAAGCATCCACACGAACAACAGGTGTACGCCCAATAGCCGGAGTCAATCCATTTACCAAATTCTTTGCATTTGCTTTTACTACTCCATCAGTCATTTCCACAAACCACTGTTGATTGGTTTTCTGCTCATCTGTAGCATTGTATTCTTTAGGAAGACTAAATTCATAACTCATGCCGACAAAACCCAACTTAGCCAAATAATTTTCTTTTATATTGGAATAAAGACCTACTTTTTCTTTTAAGTCAATTGATTCATCGTATTTGAATGCAAAATTAGCTTCAGCATCCAAACTTACATATTGTTTTATAAAAGCATCATTTTCTGGGGTCCCTTTTATACTTTTGGTACGGGAATAAAATTCTTTTACATTACTTCCCACAATCGTATTTATACTATCGACCAGAATTACGTCAATTGGTGAAGAGGTAATGTGAACGTAATCAGAAGTCACAGCATTCTGTCCAACCCATACCTGTAAAGCTACAATATCGTTTTTACTATCCGTGCTCAATGCAGAAGGATCAACCGTCGCGTTAATGGAAGCAATACCGTTTTCAAACTTGTTATTCTCTACTGAAAGTAAATTAAATTTATCATTTGCAGCAGCCCTGGTAGAAACACTACGATTCAGGAAAGTTGCAATTGTCAGACTGTCTACATAAGCATCTTCCGGATTTAAACGATAAAGCATATTTACAATGTTCGACTTTTTCCAGTTCGACTGAGGAGCAAAAACCTTCGTTGCTGCATTGTATTTATTCTCATCCAAATAGGTAGCCAAATGATAAAATTCGTCCGTAGTAGTGGGATAAGAAACGACAGAGCTCATTACTTCCGGTACAAATGCAACCGAACCCAATTGTTTACCAATATAAATAATTACGGTATCCGTTTCCCCTTTTACGCCTGATAATGTCAAGGTATTACCATTAAGCACAGCAGTGATCCCGGCCTTACCTTCATCTTCCGTGCCTCTCCACTTAATATCCGTCGAGGACACTAATTTACCATCCTGGTAAATATCAAAACAACCGGTTTCCTGATTCGGAACATAATACTTGCCATCTTTACCGTTCTGGCCATCCTGACCATCTTTACCATCCTCACCGTCTTTACCGTCCTCTCCATCTTTCCCATTCTGGCCGTCTTTACCATTCTTACCGTCCACACCGATAGCTTTGTACTGAGTCTTCACGCCATCTTGATACCAATAGCCGTCCTGACCAATTGTCCAAACGACGCTCTTACCATCCTGGCCGTTCGTCAAGGTATAAGTTTTGCCATTGCTCATTAAAATGGAAATACCATTATCCGTGTTAGTAATTGATTTGATAAAATAGCCCGCATCAATCAATTCTTGTAATTCTTTAATTGTCACATTGATTTCATCAATCTGCCTCTGCAAATTATTAATATCGTCGTCGTAATCTTTACAAGCGACGAAAGTAGGACTTGCAATCCCTAAAAATAAAGCACCTGCCAGTGCAATACTTATAAATTTCCGTTTTTTGTTCATAATAATAAATTTATATTAAATAATCAAATTCAAAGTCACATTTCTCATAACTCCTGAACTTTGCATACCTTTATTACTTAAATTTTTCATCTACCCCGATTCCGGCGGTATAAGAATTAGTAAAAATTTGTTTTTCATTCTTGTAATTGTTAAATTATCGATCCTTACTCATAAAAAACATATTCTACATTTTTAAGACGTTTTATGAAGGCATAAATCTCCTTTAAAAACGAACCTTTAAAAAGTCATTTAAATTACTATTAATCAGATTATTAAATAAAACGTAAATTAAGTATATATGAAGCAGAAACAGAATCATCCAAAATATAAGTTGCTCATAATAAATAAATTAATCTCATATTAAAATATTGGAAGGGAATAATCCTGCTTTGTCTTCTTTTAAAAACAAAAAGAAAAGGGATCAAAATGCAAAGTGTAATTTTTTGTCAATATTTATTAAAGGAGTAGAAAAATACTTCTATCAACGACTTAAAGGAGATTTCAAAAAGAAAAAAAGAAAAGAATAGAATAATAAATACCTGAAAATAAGAAAGATAAAAATACTAAAGTCCTTTAATCCGAATGACAATAGTTGGATTTGATTTTTTTTAAACCGGATAAATACTGATAAAAAAATAGCTGAATGCTTTTTTTTATAAATAATATCCGTATATTTGCACAAAATAAATGTTCGTTTTTTTTAATTATTGTTTAATTCTTTTTTTATCCAATCTAAGAATTTCCCATCCAAGATTAATTCACTAAGATTTTCTTAAATTCCTTAATAATTAAAAATCTTTAATCCGTTTTTTTATAAAGCTGAAAAATAGGAATAACCCATTTTTAAATATTGAATTGTAAGAACCGAATGAAAAACAGACAAGCAATACCTCCAGAACTCCCTTTACCAATTATTATTTAGGGAACAAGCGCTTTCTGTTTTCCTGAATCGTAAAGTACAGAAATATTTTCTTTGTCGATCAATATACCTCGTCCTCTCCCCTTTTTCCGATTTTTCGCATTGTCAACATTTACGGCAATGACCCTTTTATTATAAAAAGTAGTGACATCATCAAAGATAGTGTGCCCCACAATAACTCTTTTTACGTTATACTTTTTCAGTATCCGTTTCAGAGATTTCTCAGACAACGGAAGATAGCGATCCTCACTTTTCACCATTCCCCTGTACCAGAAAGGACCATAACTCCCGAAAATAAAAGCCGACAAATCCGAATTGTTTTTTCGTTGTTCCCGGCTCAAGAAAAGATTATACCCCGCCGTTTCATTCAGAACTTCTAAAGATTCTTTCCTTTTTAAAAAATCAGTACTTAAACCTGCATGTACAAAAAAATTCTCCCCGATAATCTGCACCAGATTCCGGCTTTTTAACCATTTTCCCAATTCAGAATTCTGCTGCCAAAGTTCTTGATAAGAGATGCCTAATTCCGAAGCCAGCTCTTTATATTTGTCTTTTGTATATCTGCAATCCCCCCTCAATACCATTTCTTCATGATTACCCAACATAAAACTGACCTGGCCACCGGCCTCTGCAGCCTCTTGCTCTAATTTATAAATCAACCAGAAAATCGGTAATACATCCTTTCCCCGGTCAAAAACATCCCCGATAATAACCAATTGATTTTTTCCGAATTTCCAGGCATATTGTTCATCGATTACTCCTCCCCCCTGCAAAATAGATACAAAACACTCCAAATTACCATGAGGATCAGAAATCACCATCAATTTTTCCGGCTGAGGCATTTTATAAGGCTGACGCTCAAAAGAATGTAACTTTACTTCGAACCGATGTTTTCCATCTTCAGATACTACGGGGAATGAAAAATCGGCCGGTATAGTTTTGTACACCGTATCTTTGATTTCCCCCGTCTCATTTACCCGAATCAGACGAACACCTGAATTTTGCTCATGCAGAATGTAAGGACCATCGGGAGATAATTCTTTTTTCTCCGGAATGCCTGCTAAAGTGATTTGAAAAATTACAACTAAAAACGCCAAAAGAAATCCATATTTTTTCATCCCTGAATCTTTATAAATACAATTTTAAAAACAGAAAATATCAGAAAAACAGTCCACTAAAGGGGTTCCTATTTTTCAAAATAGATGTATACTAAAGTAAGGGTTTTGGAGAAAAATACGCTTTGTCTTTCTTTTTTTAAGAATAGTTTAAGATTTCAACCGGAAATTAAACGGACAGGAAAGCAGAAAAAAGGAATTGCCCTTTTACCGGACAAACAGGACAGAAAGATACGAAAAAAGTTTTTATACCTCTCTATGGCTTTTCAGCAGATTGACAAAATGTTTCAGTTTTCTGGTTGGCGAACCTGCAGTTCGTGTAAAAATACCAATCAAGGCCTTTTATCCCTCTGAACCACAGGAACGTCAACCTGTTTCTAAAAGAAAAACTCCTTTTCAAAAAGACAAAATTTTGTCTTTCAGAACCTTTAGCCTACCCTTTTTCTCCGGCAGCACTAAGCTACCTTTATCTGTTGGAAAGCAGATTCCAGCAAAGAAGCCGTCAGAGATAAACCGACGCGTCCCAAGGAAATGGTATAACCAGCTTTGGTTTTTCCACAATATCCCGGCACTACAGCTATCCCTTTCAAATTTCCAAACTCCTGCCGGGCAGCCTGACAGCTCTCTTCCCACCATATTTCAGGAGCTCCAAAATTACTGTTTGTCCTAATAAAATCCCGGGAATCCTTCCAAAGCGCATTTTCAAACAATTTACTAAAAAGCAAAGAAGCTAAAATATCTCCTTTGGCTAAAATATAGTCCTTCATGGCTAAGGACGACTCTTTCACCGGAGCAACATTATGCAAAATCTCATACAATTCCGTCAAATGCAACTCCATTTCTTCCTGATACTCTCTCAACGAATTTCCGGAAAGTAAAGACATGGCCAAATCAACATGCAACTTTCGAAGTCCGGCAAATTCTTCTTCAAAACCAGCTCCTTTTTTCAAACTCTGAGCATATAAAGCGCGTAAACGGGGCATAACCCCTTTTAAAGCAGAAACCACTATAATACAGGGAACATTTTCCCGGATCCTATTTTTTATGGCCACTAATCCTTCCGGATCTTGTAAAACGGCACCTTTAAATTTATAGACAATCATCTTGTGATAAATATATAGAAATGATACATTTTATAAATTCGATTATAAAAGAGTGAATATACATCCTCCACCGCAGTAAAGTCCACCTTCTATAAACTTTCGGATTTACAACTTATTGATAATGAAATTTACGGACACCAACTCCCGACTCCTGGGTCGAAATAATATAATATTGGTAATATGACAAATTACACCCCCAAAGGGGTTGTAGTAAAAGTAGTGGTCATGAGGATAGAATAAAATCCCATAGCAATCCCATATTGTTCCTCAACAAACAATACATTCATAATTCTATGTGCTTTCCTACACTTCACGATATTCAAAATTAGAATAAACCTTTTGAAGATGCAAGAGGTATACCATAATTTTCTTTCAACCGAGGAAATTTAACGTTTTTCCCTTCTCTACAAGCGATGTGGCGAAGCAGTCGAAATGAATTTATACTTTATCTGCTGAAAATTTTCTAAAGCCGAATCGCTTTCTCAATTTCTCTCTTATATGCAGAATAAATTTTTGCAAAGAATCTTTTTCAAAGTACCTCCCTTATAAAGACAAAAGCTGTTCGATCAGGACGCAACAAAAAAACGTCAACCATTTTTCTCTTTCATGCCCTCCTTTATAGGGGTGTATGAAAACCCCTTTTCCCCTGTACTTCTGCATTTTTTCGTTCAAACCTTCCAGATTTATTCCATAAGGGAAAACCAGTTCTTCATCTCCAAAAGCAACGTAAAGTCCGGCTTGATCATTGTATTGAAAATCCTCTGTCGTAGTGCTTAAAGGTGATAAACAAATATAACGGTTAAACATCGGTTCTTTTTGACTGTAAAGAATGAGTCCAAAATCCCCTCCGTTTGAACAACCGTAAAATATAAAGGGCAGCTGTGTTTTAAGAGAGTATTTAGTCACAACCTCTTCCATTAATTCTTTTGTAAAAAACTGATAATGATTATTGAAATAAGTTTGTGCCTTCTGATTACTCTTATCGGGTTTTAAATATTCCAGATTTCTGACGGTTACACCTTCCGCAGGTGTTTCATCAGAATACGCTCCAATCAAAAGGAAAGGTTTTATCCGTTTATTCAGGATAAGAGAATCCATAACGCGAGCGTAATTTCCTTCTTCCAGGAGCTGTCCGTCCGTTGCCACAATTATCGGATATTCTTTCTGAGAATTAAATTGTGGTGGGAAATAGAGACAGAATTTCCGTGTATTTTTTAAATACTGACTTTGAAGAGAATCGATAATCAGATGCGAGGCTGATTTCTGAGCCGATACAACTAAACCCAAGCAAGAAAACAAGATAACTATCATTTGTTTCATGGAGAAAAGATTTTAATTTTACTTTGATAAAAAATCCCGTTTGACAGGGGGCATTAGACAAACCCGCTACCGTTTGGCTCCTGGCGAAAAGGATAAGACATTCCACGGCCTATCATGAAATTGTACACACCCATAAAAAAACCTTCGAATTGATATTCTTCCTCTTATGCTGATGAAGGGTCTTCTATTTCTTTTCTTCCAGCGCTATTTCCGTATAGAATTCTTTTCCTACTGTTTTACTGGCTTGTAAAAGTATATAATTAATCAGAAAATAAAGTCCCCGCCCAATTTTATTTCATTATAATAGAAACAAGCATTTTCAGAAAATAAAAGACATCTTCTCACCCTTACGGAATTTTTAATAAAATCATTTCTCTATTCGTATATATTCTTTGCACACGTTTGCATAATTTTATCTCAATTCATTTATTTTTTTATATCAAACAAACCTGTATCTTTGCCAAAGTTGTAGGTATGAATGTGATGTGTAACAATATATTAATCAATAAAAACAATAGTATGATTTATTCACAGGAAGTACAACACATGTGTGTTGTAAAAAAGGGACCGAATCATGGTCCGGCTCCGATTCCCGAAGAAGGAAAATGGGTGCGCTCCAAAGAAATCAAAGACATTTCAGGTTTAACCCACGGTATCGGGTGGTGTGCTCCCCAGCAAGGAGCGTGTAAACTGACGTTGAACATCAAAGAAGGTATCATTGAAGAAGCTTTAGTGGAAACCATCGGATGTTCTGGTATGACTCACTCTGCAGCCATGGCTTCAGAAATTCTTCCGGGGAAAACGTTATTGGAAGCGTTGAACACGGATTTGGTGTGTGATGCCATCAACACAGCCATGCGTGAATTATTCCTGCAAATTGTTTACGGACGGACGCAAAGTGCTTTCTCCGAAGGGGGACTGCCGATAGGTGCCAGTCTGGAAGATTTGGGTAAAGGTTTGCGGAGTCAAGTGGGCACAATGTTCGGGACCAAAGCCAAAGGAACCCGCTATCTGGAAATGGCAGAAGGTTATGTAACCCGTATGGGGCTTGACGAAGACGGAGAAGTAATCGGATATGAATTTATCCATTTAGGAAAGTTCACTGATTTTCTGAAAAAAGGACTTTCTCCTCAAGAAGCTCTCGACAAAGCGAAAGGAACTTACGGCCGTTTTGCAGAAGCCGCCCAATATATCGACCCTCGTCACGAATAAAAAGAAATTGTAAATTCTGAATTTTAGATTATAAATCGCCCGTTTTCAGGAAAGAAATCCGATTTAAAATTTAAAATCTAAAATCTAAAAAATATGGCATTATTTGAAAGTTACGACCGTCGGATTAATCAGATTAACGCGGTTTTAAATAGCTACGGCATCAAAGACATCGAAGAAGCAAAAGCAATCTGCGATGCAAAAGGAATCAATCCTTATGATATATGTGAAAAAACCCAGCCCATCTGTTTCGAAAATGCGAAATGGGCTTATGTAATAGGTGCGGCAATTGCGATAAAAAAAGGATGTGTAAAAGCCGCTGATGCCGCCGAAGCGATTGGTGAAGGCCTACAGGCATTCTGTATCCCGGGCTCTGTAGCAGCCGACCGTAAGGTAGGGTTAGGACACGGGAATCTTGCCGCTATGTTATTACGGGAAGAAACCAAATGCTTTGCTTTTTTGGCCGGACATGAATCTTTTGCCGCAGCAGAAGGAGCTATCGGAATTGCAAAATCAGCCAATAAAGTACGGCAACAACCTTTACAGGTCATCCTGAACGGATTGGGAAAAGACGCTGCTATGATTATCTCCCGTATTAACGGCTTTACTTATGTGCAAACTCAATTCGACTACTATTCAGGAGAATTGAAAATAGTACATGAAAAAGCATATTCTACAGGAGAACGGGCAAAAGTTCGTTGCTATGGCGCAGACGATGTACGGGAAGGAGTAGCTATTATGCGCCATGAAGGAGTAGATGTATCCATTACCGGTAACTCCACTAACCCCACCCGTTTTCAGCACCCGGTAGCCGGTACTTACAAAAAAGAATGTATGGAAACCGGAAAGAAATATTTCTCTGTAGCTTCAGGAGGCGGAACAGGCCGTACCTTGCACCCGGATAATATGGCTGCCGGTCCGGCTTCTTACGGTTTTACCGACACCCTGGGTCGTATGCACGGAGATGCCCAGTTCGCCGGCTCTTCTTCCGTACCTGCCCACGTAGAAATGATGGGATTCCTAGGAATGGGAAACAACCCTATGGTAGGTGCAACCGTTGCTGTCGCCGTTGCTGTGGAAGAAGCAAGCAAATAATAAAATACAATTTATAGCTTAAAATTGTTTAAAAATGAAATGCCCCTAAAAGTCAGACCAAAAACTTTTAGGGGACATTTTTTAGAAATGCCCTCTCTTTTCAAATTATCTCCCTTATTTACATACTGTGTCAATTTCCTAAAACCTCTCTACAATTATAGATATGCAATTCTTCATCCGAGAGATCCGAATGTATCTATACTTGAAGTCCTTATACTGGGCCTTTTCCGCGGCTCCTCTGAAATCAGTTTCCCCTTTATAAAACTGAAAAATTTGTAATAAAAAATATAAAATAATTTTCATTTTAATTTCATTTAAATATTTTTGCATAAAATAAATATTTATTATAGCATCAAAAACAAGAGATATATGAGAAGGTTTATAGGTCTTTGTTTATTTATTCTTTTTATACTTCCTTTTTCTACAAAAGCGCAAGACACCACTTACATACATAGGTCGGACACTTTACGACAGGCAACAGATCCGGAATATTATAACTGGAGAGAGAGCTCTAACGACACTATTATTCCTTCTATACAAAAACAAAATTATTTAAAGAGACCTGTTTTCCGGCTCGCTATCAGTGGAGGTACCGGATACCGTTTAGGAAGAACGCCTGAAGGCAGCGAAGAACTGACAGATTTTATCAATAATATGCGTCTAGGAGGACAATTTGGCATTGATTTACATTTTTTCCTAAAAAGAAAAATTGCGTTAGGTATAGAATATGATTATTATAATGCCAAACATTCAGGAACAATTGAGAATCACTATTTAAAAGATAACACTAAAATTCAGTTTATCGGACCTTCTTTTGCGGGGCGTATACCGATATCTTACCGACGGGATGCTTTTGTATATACTTTGGCAATTGGTTATGGACATTTTAAAGAAATAACCAAGGAAGCAGATGAAGAAGAATCGTTCACAGGAGGATGCCTGGCAGGTAAAGGATCGATCGGTTATGACTTTGCTTTGTCAGATAAAGTCGCTTTGGGCATTAAATTATCTTTACTTTTCGGCAATATCAAAAATTTTACATATAAAAATAGTGCTGGAGAAACGACGAAATTTACTCTTAATCCCCAAGATGGTGAAAATATCTCTATGGCCAATATTTCTGTAGGAATTCGTTTTGTACGTTAATTGTCAAAATGTCAAAGCAGTATCACTATTTTGTCTGAGTTTCGGGACTTTCCTTTGAATCGTTCTCATTAATTTTTTAATCAGAACAGAATAAAGAGGAATCAGCGTTTCAGGAACGAGCAGAAATCAGACACAAAATGCTGTTAATGCTTTGGCCAGCCTAGAAATCCTTTGTCCAAATTGTAAACCTGAAATCCTTTTTCTGCTAATTTCCGGGCAGCTTTCCGGCTTCTCACACCGCTTCTGCAATATACCGCAACCGGCCGGGACGGATCAAGTGTTTTTATATTTTTTTCAAAATTCACCTCTTTCACATCTATATTCAAGGCACGAGGTATATGTCCCGCTTCAAATTCTGCAGGAGTCCGGACATCTATTAATTGTACAGTCGTATCTGCCAGAAGCTTTTGAAAGTCGGAAACAGACAAATTTTGAAAAGATACGGAATCCGGAGAGGTTACCCAATCCATCCGAGAAGCATAACTTTTACCAAAACAAACTGTAAGTAGACTGAAAAGTAAAATTAGTTTTTTCATAGAACATTCGATTAGGGAACAAAAATACATATCTTTTGACTAAATTCTATGCCTTTTCTTCTCCATTCTACTCTCAAAAATATCGGGATTCGATGAGAATACCCAGAAAAATTTTTACTGCTTCGAAATTTTTCCTCTTCAACGGATAAAGACATTCAAACTTCTGGCCGACAGACCTAAAATTTTGATAAATACGAATCAGGCACTTTAGTTCCCCTATTCTTTTTCAAAAAAGTAAAACTTCGTTTTTTGGACATTCTCATCTCTTCCCCTGATATGTGACTCACTTTCGGTGGGAAGGACTCACTAAAGAGACGAACCAAAGTAAAACGATAGCTCCTACGACAGAAATAATCAAGCTGCCAATTATACCGCCGGTAGATTCTATACCTACCAAACTGAACAACCAACCTCCCAATACTCCTCCAATAATCCCAACGATCATGTTTACAAATAAACCGTAACCGCTACCTTTCATAATCTTACCAGCTATCCAACCAGCAATAATCCCAATGATAATGTACCAAATAAACATCATATCACTTCTGTATTAAATTATTAAATCCATTTTCTCTGTATATTTAAACTCATATTTTGCAAAAATGGTTTGGGTAATCCCGCTTTTTTATGACTCTGTTTCTTTTTTTTACGGATACTTTCGATATATAGAATATTTTATTCTATTTTCTTTTAAAAAATTTTAATTTGTATTTTTGTCTTCTGGATCATTCTTTTTCGATTCTCCTATTTAAAACGAAAAAGAACTCATTATCAGTAACAACTAATGATACGATTATGAAAATAAAAAACGGATCTGCCTGGGGATTGTTTTTGTGCATATGCTGTTGTTTTTCCTGTCAACAAGAGAAAACGTTCAGAGTACTTCAATTCAATATCTGGCAGGAGGGTGCAGTCGTAGAAAAAGGATTTGAAGCCGTTGCGGATGAGATTGCCCGAAGTAAAGCCGATTTTGTAACCTTGAGTGAAGTACGTAATTACCACCATACTCGTTTTTGCGATCGGATAGTAGAAGCTTTAAAACAAAGAGGGGAAATTTATTATTCTTTTTATTCCGAAGATTCCGGTTTATTAAGTCGTTACCCGATTGCAGATAGTTTAACCATCTATCCACTAAAAGACGACCGGGGAAGTATTTATAAAGCCATTACCCGGATAGGAGACACAGAGGTCGCTCTTTATACGGCCCACCTGGATTACCGGAACTGTGCTTATTATGATGCAAGGGGTTACGATGGAAATACATGGGAAAAAAGGGAACCGGTAACTCATATCGACTCAATCCTCTATTTGAACCGTCTTTCTGTACGGGATGACGCCATTGCTTGTTTTCTGGAAGCAGCAGCGAAAGATCGGGTTGCAGGACGTATTGTCATCTTGGGAGGAGATTTCAACGAACCTTCCCATCTCGACTGGACAAAGGCGACAAAAAATATTCGCGACCATCAAGGTCTCGTTGTCCCTTGGGATGTATCCGTTATGCTGGAAAAAGCCGGTTATAAAGACGCCTACCGCGAAATTTATCCGGATCCACTGACTCATCCCGGATTTACATGCCCTGCTGATTGTAAGGATATCGCTTTGAAAAAATTAGTCTGGTCACCACAAGCAGACGATAGAGATCGTATTGATTTTATCATGTACGCTCCTTTTAAAGGATTATCCCTGACGGAGGTGACCCTGGTGGGCCCCCGAGGAGATATTCTCCGGGGAGAACGAATGACTGAAGAAACGTCCGACCCTATTTTAGCTCCCCTGGGTATATGGCCCACCGATCATAAAGCCGTCTTAGCAACTTTCCGCCTGAAATAAAGCGGATCAAAATTCTCTGACCGAAACAAAGGAATATTATTTCGTATACAAACGGTCCTGATTATACACCTTTATTCGAATCAAGAGTCCGTTAATCAGCAAATGACTAAACAGATGCTTGTCAGACACGGAATAGCACTCCTTATCCAAACAGATGCTTATCCGGATGCGGGAAGGTTTGAATAAATCCCATTCCGTCTCTTAACCGACAATTCGTTTATTCACTACGGTCGCACCAATCTCCGTTTTCCCGGATCAATTGTTCGAGCGCAGCAATGGCCTGCTGCTCGGGCACAGCGGCCCTCACCATTTTTCTTCCTTTATAAAGGTTGACTTTGCCGTTGCCCGCCCCAACATATCCATAATCAGCATCCCCCATCTCTCCCGGCCCGTTTACAATACACCCCATAATCGCAATCTTCAGTTTGCTTAAATGAGAAAAAGCTCCCTTCACTTTAGCAACAGCCTCCTCCAGATTATAAAGAGTACGTCCGCAACCCGGACAACTTACAAACTCTGTTTTATAACGCCTCAATCCGGCAGATTGCAAAATATTACGACTCAGATTTAAAGTAAAAGCAATATTTTCTTCCTGAGAAGCCGTAATCCACAACCCATAAGGTATACGATCTATAAATAACCCACCCGTATGAGCTGCAATCTGAAGAGCAGCTCGTTCTTTATCAGCCGTCTTTACTTTCGTTTTAAGAATAATTTCATGCGTTATACCGGCTTGTTGTAAAAGCCTATACATCTCATGCCATAGATGATAATCCGGTTGCGAAAGAGTTAAAACAATGAAAACACGTTCTGTTTTTCGCAATTGTTCTATAAATTTCAAATCAATTTCTTCTTTTTTTACAATCTCGACAAAAACGGTACCTCCCTGCTCCGGCAATTTTTTTTGCATAAATTCGTTCCGGCTCACCAACGGACAGGCTCCCCGATGGTATACATGCGCCATATCCAGATTCCGGGAAGGGACAATAATCCGTAAAGCAGAAGGTAATTTCGTCAATTCCGGTCCTAAAGCTTCCGTATATATCATTTCCGGGGATTTAGCCCCTGCCTCTAAACGTACTCCTAAAGCAGGATCTATTTCCTTATTTTCATAAAAATCCAATTGCCGGATCGCCTTTTCGTCTACTACCTCAGAAGCCGAAATATCAGCAACAATAACGGGTTTTGTAGACCTACCCGTAGCATATAACCGATCGGGCTGATACATCGGACGACAAAGGCCGATTAAGGTTCGGGCAACCGGAATCTCCTGTTCCGGAGCTTCTGTCAACGACACCCGGATTGTATCGCCTATTCCTTCGTTCAACAAACAGCCAATTCCGACAGCCGAACGAATACGCCCGTCTTCTCCCTCTCCCGCTTCAGTCACCCCTAAATGCAGGGGATATTTCATGCCGGCTTTCTCCATTTCCTTGACTAACAAACGGACAGCTTCTACCATGATCTGGCAATCACTGGACTTTAAAGATATGACCACCTGATCAAAACCGATTTCCTGACAAATCCTCAAATATTCCATAGTGGCCTCCACCATTCCGGCAGGTGTATTTCCATACCGGCTCATAATCCGATCGGATAAAGAACCGTGATTTGTCCCGATACGTACAGCCGTATGGTGACGACGGCATTCATCCAGAAATTCCGTGAATTTGCACTTTAGCTGCTGCAGTTCTGCCGCATATTCCTCTTCTGTGTATACCAGATTCTGAAAAGTAGCCCGTTTATCGACAAAATTTCCGGGATTAATCCTTACTTTTTCTACATAACGGGCCGCTACTAAAGCAGCGGCAGGACTAAAATGAATGTCTGCAGAAAGAGGAACCGTATAAGATCGTTCTCGTAAAATATCCCGAATATTTTTCAGATTTTCAGCCTCTTTTACTCCCGGAGCAGTGATGCGCACCAACTGCCCACCAGCTTCTATGATGCGGATAGACTGTTCTACACAAGCTTCTGTATCTAAAGTGGAAGTATTTAACATGGACTGTACCAATACGGGCTGCTCTGACGAAAGTACAACCTCCCCGATCTGCACTGCTATAGTTTCACGACGCATATTTTTTTCTTTAAAATGACAAATAGATCTGATTCACAAAATCTCTTTCTGTTTTTTGATTTACAAAACGTTTTTCCGGAACACTTTTCTTTTCAACTCTCCATATATCTCCGGATATTTTGGGTGTTTTTCACGTTAAAAATATCCTTTCCCTCTACTGTATAAGCCTGTTCTAATTCGGTCTGATACAATTCGGTAATCCGTCGGCGTACGACTTTGGAAGTCGAGTTAATCGTTCCGTTTTTATCACTTAACGGCTCAGGTAAAATAGCAACAACTGCCGGTAGCCATCTTTCCGGAAAAAGTCCGGCAAACTTCCCCCCATAACGGAACTCCATTAATTCCTCATGCAGTTTTTCCAACATTAACTTATATCCCTCTATCGATCCCAATTCCACATGCTTTTGCTGAATATATTCTTTTAAGACAACCTTATTCGGAGCAATCAAGCCTACGGTATAAAGGGATTGATCATTATACAGTATACAATAATCAATAAATTTCGACTTTTCTACAATCGCTTCCTCTATTCCTTCCGGACTGTATTTTTCTCCGTCATTAGCAATCAATAAAGATTTAAAACGTCCCAATACCATCAAAAAACCATCCGAATCCACATAACCCAAATCTCCTGTATAGAGCCAACTTTCCCGGATAACTTCTTTCGTAGACGATTCATTTTTCCAATACCCCCGCATGACATTTCCTCCCTTTATTACAATCTCTCCCGTTTCTCCTGCAGCTAAAGCTTTTCCCTCCTCGTCACATATTTTCAACTCCATCGGTCGCACCGGCATTCCCGAGGATCCCAATCGGTATCTTTCAGGAGTATTAGAACTAATTACAGGAGAAGCTTCCGACAAACCATATCCTTGGTACATCGGAATACCAAGTGCACAATAATACTGCTGCAACTCGATGTCCAATAAAGCCCCACCTCCGATAAAAAAACGCAGTTCCCCGCCGAAAGACTGACGTATCTTAAAAAATAAAAGACGATCGAATAGATACCAAATTGGATAGGCAAGGCTTTTCACTCCTCTCCTGGCAAAGCTTTCCCTCCCTTGAAACCAATAAGCAAATTTTAAGCCCCAGGTATAAAGTATTTCTATAAAACGACCCTGCTGACGAATCTTTGCTTCAATATTTTTTCTAAAATTCTTAGCAATAGCCGGTACGCTAAGTAAAACATGAGGCTTAATTTCCTTCATATTTACCGGTATGTTGCGAAGAAACTCCAAAGGAGAATTTCCGAAATCCACAGCTGCCAAAGAAGCTCCATTGTACATAAAAGAATAAATCCCGACAGTATGAGCAAAACTATGATCCCAAGGCAAAAAGAGTAAAATTCTGTAATAGGCCGGAATCCGAATGAGAGAATCAGCCTGTAAGACATTACTCACGTAATTTGCATGAGTAAGCAGTATCCCCTTTGGCTCAGCAGTCGTCCCCGAAGTATAAGAGATATTCGCAATATCTTCTCCCCGGATCGTCTTCCCGACTGTCTCCAGACATCCCGGGAAAACATGTAAATGCCGTTTCCCTTTTTCCACAAGATCGGTAAAAGAAACATACTTATCCGTTATTTCTCCCTTATAATCGAATACAAAAATCCGCTCTACCGAATTCAAGTGCCCTTCAATATTCCTAAGACGCTTTAAATAATAAGAAGAAACAAATACAAAACGGGCTTCCGAATGATTTAAACGAAACACTAATTCCTGTTCCGTCAAGCGAATACTCAAAGGTACATTTATTCCTCCTGCATACAAAATACCCAATTCAGCACATACCCAATCCCTGCGTCCTTCACTCAATAAAGCAACCCTCTCTCCTTTCTTTATCCCTATAGCCATTAATCCGGCAGCAATATCTCTCACCCGGGAATTTGTTTGGGAGTAAGTCATAGCTTCATATTTCCCCTGCCTTTTTTCCCATAAATAAGGATTATCCGGGAATTTCACACAACTTCGCTCAAATAAATCAATAATCGTATCCATCCTTCCATAATAATTCCCACAAAGTTACAAAGTTTTCCGGAAGCAAAAAACAAGCTATATCTTCGAAAACCTCCGCTTTCTTTAAAACCCTTCTCATTTTTTCCACTGTTTTTATAACCTTATTCTGTTTTTCTTCGTATACGAACATCCACATATTAAATTTTGAGGCGATGAGATTAGTAATAACGGGCATTCTGGCGATTGTCATCATTATCCTGATGGCCTTGCTCAGATGGGAAAATAAACCTAAACAACAGTTTTCGGCTGTACATTATAATTATGAATTCCTAACAGGAAAAAATATCTTACCGGAAGATATAAGAGGATTTTTCTTTCCCCTATCTTCTATCAAAACGGAACCCTATGTTTCCCCTCATCCTAAAGGGGAATAGGTATTTAAAAGTTTATTTCCTATCTTTCCTATAGAATTTACAGGCATTTTCTGTTTTAAAAGTTGGCCTTCACCTTTTTCATTCGGACGTTTACAAACGTTTTCTATCCAATTACTCAAAATTCTAACTGTCTAAGAGCTTTTATTTCGATCTATAAAAGGAGGCTTTTGAGGAAAGTTAGTGGCAAAACGATATTTCTGCTGGATTTTTTTTAACTCAACATCTACCCTTCCTTGAGCCGCTGAATAAATTTCAATCTAGAGTCCCATCCTCATTTACCCTTATGGGTTTTTCTGCAACTTAATTCATTTAAATTCAGGATCCACACTTTTTTCCCTTCTTTCAAATATTCAAAATAAATGAATTTTTATGCACACGATTGTAATTGTATAATTCTATACAAAATGCTCATAGAATGTAAATAATTGAAGAATTATTTGGTTTTTCAAAAATTTAATTCATACATTTGTCTGCATAAAAATTTAAAATATGACGAATTTATCTCTACACCTCATTAGTATTCTGATGCTCGTGGTCCTCTGCCACGACGTGAGAAAGGTGTATTTAATGGAATGATGATCTAAAATATATAACGTATTAAAAAGGCCTTTCTCACAAATGGGAAAGGCCTTTTTGTTTTGAGGAACACACTGCACAATTTATATAAAAATGAGAAACAAACTAAGAAGCGAAATGACCATGACAGGCCGGAGAATGGCAGGAGCTAGAAGTCTCTGGCGTGCAAACGGGATGAAAAAAGAACAATTCGGGATGCCGGTAATTGGCATCGCCAATTCGTTCACCCAGTTTGTACCGGGGCATGGCCATTTACACGAAATCGGGCAATATGTAAAAGCTTTGATTGAACAAAGAGGCTGTTTTGCTGCTGAATTTAACACCATTGCCATAGACGATGGCATCGCAATGGGACACGAAGGTATGCTTTATTCTTTACCTTCCCGGGAAATCATAGCCGACAGTATTGAATATATGGCCAATGCTCATAAAATCGATGCTTTGGTTTGCATCAGTAATTGTGATAAGGTTACTCCCGGCATGTTAATGGCGGCCATGCGGCTAAACATTCCCACTTTATTCGTATCAGGCGGACCTATGGAAGCCGGATCTTACAAAGGAAAAGCCGTGGACTTGATCGACGCTATGGTTATGGGGGCAGACGAACGGTATAGTGAAGAAGAGGTAGAGGAAATAGAAAAATGCGCTTGTCCGGGTTGCGGTTCTTGTTCAGGTATGTTCACTGCAAATTCTATGAATTGCCTGACAGAAGCATTGGGATTGGCCATACCCGGAAACGGCACTATACCGGCTACCCATAAAAACCGGAAACGCTTGTTTGAAAAAGCAGCTTCCCTGATTGTACAAAAAGCGGGATCGTATTATTTTGAAGGAGATCATTCCGTTTTACCCCGTTCTATTGCAACGAAAGCCGCTTTTGAAAATGCAATGGCTTTGGATATCGCCATGGGAGGTTCTACGAATACGGTACTCCATTTATTGGCGATCGCCCATGAAGCCGAAGTTGATTTTACCATGCAAGACATCGATCGCCTATCGAAAAAAATCCCGGTACTCTGCAAAGTAGCTCCCAATTCTCATTATCATATGCAGGACGTAAACCGGGCCGGAGGAGTAATGAGCATTATGGGAGAATTAGCCGCCGCCGGTTTAATCGACACCACGGTAAAAAGAATCGGATACGACAGTTTGGAAAGTTGCCTGGCCAAATATAACCTCAGCAGTAAACGACTGAGTCAAAAAGCCCGGAAGTTCTATCTGAGTGCACCGGGAAATAAGTTTTGCAGGGAACTAGGAGCACAGGGCAATTACCATAATAGTTTTGACGACGACCGGACTCAGGGTTGTATCCGGGATGTAGCGCATGCTTACTTTACAGACGGCGGTTTAGCTGTACTTACTGGCAATATTGCCCGGAACGGATGTATTGTAAAAACAGCTGGAGTCGACGAATCCCTCTTGAAATTCCGGGGAAAAGCAAGAGTTTTCGAATCCCAGGGACAAGCCATGAATGGGATTTTAAACGATGAAGTTAAAGCCGGAGAGGTGGTGGTTATCCGTTACGAAGGACCGAAAGGGGGACCGGGGATGCAAGAAATGCTTTACCCCACTTCTTATCTGAAATCCAAACAATTGGATAAGGTCTGTGCCCTCATCACGGACGGACGGTTTTCCGGAGGAACATCCGGACTTTCTGTCGGTCACATTTCTCCGGAAGCCGCGGCAGGAGGAGAAATAGCAGTCGTACAAGACGGGGATACGATCGAAATAAATATCCCAGAACGCCGTATCAATCTGCTTCTCTCTCCTGAGGAACTTTCAGCCCGGCTCAAAGCCTGCAAGGTTTTCAAGCCGGTTGCCCGCGACCGTCGTATATCGAAATCATTACAAGCTTATGCCATGCTGGTCAGTTCCGCTGACAAAGGAGCCATCAGAGATATTTATTAAAAACGACACACAACACACTCACAATGAATAGGACTACACTTTCTCTGCAAAGAGAAAAGCCATGTATACCCTCCACAGGAATATCGGGAGCCCAAGCCGTTATCGAATCCTTACTGGAAGAAGGCATTGACACCATCTTTGGCTACCCGGGAGGGACGATTATGCCGGTTTATGATGCCTTATACGACTACCGGGATCGTATCCGTCATATTCTGGTACGCCACGAACAGGGAGCTATACATGCCGCCCAAGGGTATGCCCGGGTAAGCGGGAAAGTCGGCGTTTGTTTCGTAACCTCCGGACCGGGAGCTACCAATACGGTAACGGGGCTGGCAGATGCCTTAATGGACTCCACTCCTATCGTCGTGATTAGCGGACAGGTCAGTTCCCGATTTTTAGGTACAGATGCTTTTCAAGAAACCAATTTTATCGGGATTACCCAAGCTGTGACCAAATGGAACTGCCAAGTAAAACAGGCAGCTGATATTCCGGCAGCGATAGCCAAAGCATTTTACATCGCCCGGTCCGGGCGGCCGGGTCCGGTGGTAGTGGACATTACCAAAGATGCCCAGCAGGAAATTACAGCCTTTCACTACCCGAAAATCAGCGGCATCCGAAGTTACATGCCTTATCCACAACCAGATGAAGCACAAATCGCAGCGGCGGCGCGGCTTATCAATTTTGCCCGGAAGCCCTTGGCGCTCGTCGGACAGGGCGTATTGCTCGGACATGCAGAAAGAGAACTACTGGATTTTTTACAAAAAAGCGGCATTCCGGCAGCCTCTACGCTATTGGGACTTTCCGCCATCCCCACGAAGCATCCTCAATATGTCGGTATGTTAGGAATGCACGGGAATTATGCCCCCAATATTAAAAACAAAGAATGCGATCTACTCCTTGCCATCGGCATGCGGTTTGACGACCGGGTAACCGGTGACCCGGAAAAATTCGGTATAAATGCCAAGATCATCCATATGGAAATCGATCCGGCCGAAATCAACAAGATTATCTATGCAGATATACCTGTTATCGGAAATGTAAAAGAAACTCTTCCGATGCTGACCAACCGCATTATTAAAAAGAAGCATCCAAAATGGTTAGCAGAATTTCAGGCGTGTTATCACATCGAATATCAGGAAATCATTGAAAAAGAACTATTTCCGGAAGCCCCCTTCCTGCATATGGGAGAAGTGGTACACCTGGTATCCAAAGCTTATCAGGACAATGCCATTTTAGTGACGGACGTCGGACAACAACAAATGATAGCTTCCCGTTATTTTCATTTCACGCAAAGCCGCAGCCTGGTAACCTCCGGAGGATTGGGTACCATGGGCTTCGGACTTCCTGCCGCCATAGGAGCCAAAATCGGAATGCCCGAACGAGAGGTATGCCTTTTCGTAGGAGACGGGGGATTTCAAATGAACTTACAGGAATTGGGAACTATTTTTCAATCCCGTATTCCGATAAAAATTATACTGTTGAACAATAACTATCTCGGCATGGTAAGACAATGGCAGGAGTTATTTTTCAACAAACGCTACTCCTTTACTGAAATGATTAATCCAGATTTCGGACTAATTGCCCGCGGGAATGACATGGGATACGAATGTGTCGAAAACCGGACGCAATTACCCGCTGCTATCGCAAGGATGAAAAAAAGCACAAAGGCTTATCTTTTAGAAGTAAAAGTAGAAAAAGAAGAAAATGTTTTTCCTATGATACCGGCAGGTGCTTCTGTTTCGGAAATACGATTGGAATAAGCCTCCCTGACCGACCCCTTAAAAATTAAAGTCGTGGAAAAAGAATATATCATCACCATCTTTTCAGAAAACAAAGTAGGACTACTCAATCAAATCACTATTGTTTTCACCTATCGGGATGTAAATATCGAAAGCCTCACCGCTTCGGAATCTTCCATACCGGGGATATATAAATATACGGTTGTTGTCCATGCCGATCCGGAAAAAGTAGAAAAATTAGCCAAACAAATCGAGAAAAAAATCGACGTATTGAAAGTATTTGTCTTTACTCCGGATGAATTAGTCCTACAAGAAATCGCACTTTATAAAGTAGCTCGGAATAAAAATATAGAAAATCTGGTCAGGGACCAACACGTACGCATTTTGGAAGTCGACAACGATTACATTGTATTAGAAAAAACCGGGCACAAAAAGGAAACCCAAGCTCTGTTCGAATTATTGAAACCTTATGGAGTATATCAATTTGTACGTTCCGGTCTGGTCGCTGTCATCAAATCGAAACGGGAATTGATGACAGAATTTTTAAAAAGCAATCCAGATTCTATGTCGATCTAAAATCGTACCAGAGCAAAGTTTTAAAAAGAAATCAAATTTACAACAAACACATAAACCATTAAAATTTACTATTATGGCAAAAATTAATTTCGGAGGAACAGAAGAAAACGTAGTCACCCGTGAAGAGTTCCCGCTTTCTAAAGCATTGGAAACTTTAAAGAATGACACAATTGCAGTGATTGGTTACGGAGTACAGGGTCCCGGACAATCTCTCAACCTGAAGGACAATGGCTTTCACGTCATTGTCGGACAACGGAAAAACAGCAAATCCTGGGATAAAGCTGTAGCCGATGGCTGGATACCGGGAGAGACTTTGTTTGAAATGGAAGAAGCCGCAGAAAAAGGGACAATTATTCAGTATTTGCTCTCCGATGCAGGACAAATCTCAGCCTGGCCTTTGATAAAAAAACACCTGACTCCCGGAAAAGCACTTTACTTTTCCCATGGCTTCGGTATCACGTATAAAGAACGGACAGGCATTATCCCTCCTGCCGATGTCGACGTTATCCTGATCGCTCCCAAAGGCTCTGGAACGAGTCTGAGAAGAATGTTCCTGCAGGGCAGAGGGTTGAATTCCAGTTATGCTATTTTTCAGGATGCTACCGGAAAAGCTATGGAAAGGGTTATCGCTCTGGGAATTGGTGTGGGATCAGGCTATCTGTTCGAAACGACCTTTCAAAAAGAAGTATACTCCGACCTGACGGGAGAAAGAGGTACCCTAATGGGAGCTATCCAAGGACTTTTTGCTGCACAGTATGATACCCTAAGGGCTCATGGACACACACCTTCCGAAGCGTTCAATGAAACGGTAGAAGAACTGACCCAAAGCCTTATGCCCCTGATCGCCGAAAACGGAATGGATTGGATGTATGCCAACTGTTCTACAACGGCCCAAAGGGGAGCACTGGACTGGTGGGAAAAATTCAGAGATGCGGCCAAACCCGTATTTGAAGAATTATACCAGGAAGTTACCTGCGGAAATGAAGCCCAACGATCTATTAATGCCAATAGCCGGCCCGACTACCGGGAAAAGTTAGATTCCGAACTGAAAGCCATGCGGGATTCAGAAATGTGGCAAGCCGGAAGCGTAGTCCGCAAGTTGAGACCGGAAAATAACTGACCCCTTCGGAGGACAAAGGTTTAAAAACCGACGATTTTAAACGAGCCGCTACGTTATTCGCCCTCCTCGGTTTACTTACTTAAAGGCCGATTTTGCGATTCCGGTCAGAAAGGGACAGTTGAAATTTTAAGCCTTTGTCGCTCTTTTTACATTTAAACCAAAAGACATGACAGAAAAAATATACATCTTCGACACGACTTTACGGGATGCGGAACAGGTACCCGGTTGCCAATTGAATACAATCGAAAAAATTGAAGTGGCCCGCCAATTGGAAAAACTAGGTGTCGATATCATTGAAGCCGGATTTCCGGTCTCAAGTCCGGGAGATTTCAATTCGGTCGTAGAAATTTCTAAAGCCGTTACGAATCCGACGATCTGTGCCTTAACCCGGGCAGTGAAAAAAGACATCGAAGTAGCCGCAGAAGCGTTGAAATTTGCCCAAAGAGGACGTATTCACACAGGGATCGGGACCTCAGATTATCATATCTATGAAAAATTAAACTCCACTCCTGAAGAGATCATCCGGCAGGCGGTAGAAGCAGTAAAATATGCCCGCCGATTTGTAGAGGATGTGGAATTTTATGCGGAGGACGCAGGGCGTACCGCTGAAGAATACCTGGCCCGGGTGATAGAAGCCGTTATACAGGCAGGCGCAACAGTGGTAAATATACCTGATACGACGGGCTATTGCCTGCCCAATGAATACGGTGCAAAAATCGCCTACCTGAAAAACCACGTTCCCAATATCGACAAAGCCATTATTTCTACTCATTGTCACAATGACCTGGGCATGGCAACAGCAAATACCATTGCCGCTATCCAAAACGGTGCCCGCCAAGTAGAAGTAACAATCAATGGCTTGGGAGAACGAGCCGGGAATACAGCTTTAGAAGAAGTAGTAATGGCTATTTCCTGCCACAAAAACCTGAATTTCGATTTAGGCATCAACACCCGGCAAATAATAGCGAGCAGTCAATTAGTATCCAGTCTGATGCGCGTGCCTATCCAGCCCAACAAAGCGATTGTAGGTAGAAACGCCTTCGCACACTCTTCCGGCATTCACCAGGACGGAGTACTGAAAAGCAGAGAAACCTATGAAATTATCGCTCCGGAAGAAGTAGGCGTCGATCAGTCCAGTATTATCCTCACAGCCCGTAGCGGACGCGCAGCCTTAAAACATCATTTAAAAGAAATAGGTTATACCCCGGAAAGCGAAGAGCTGGACATCCTCTACCAGAAATTCCTGGAACTGGCGGATAAGAAAAAAGATATCACCACCCGGGATCTGGAAGTATTAGCAGGTATGGAAAAATCCAGAAAGAACCGTTCTCTGAAACTGGAAGCTCTGCAAGTCGTATGCGGTTCCACCACCCTTCCTACAGCCACAGTACAAGTAAGCTTCGGAGGAGATATATTTACGGAGACAGCTAGTGGAAACGGTCCTGTGGATGCCGCCTTTAATGCCATAAAAAGCATAACCAAACGCCGGGTTCATGTGGAAGAATATCTGGTACAAGCCATTACGAGAGGGAGTGATGACTTGGGAAAAGTTCATGTGCAGATATCCCATAAAGGGAAAATGTATCACGGATTTGCAGCAAATACAGATATTATCTCCGCTTCGGTAGAATCTTTTTTAGATGCAATCTCGAAAATTTCATAATTTTTCAACAATTGTCGGAAAATACAGATGGAAAAATGGCAGCCCGTCACCTTAGCCATTTACCTTTAAACAGACAATAACCAACAGGAATCAAACGCTAACTGATAAACGTTTTAATTAAAATCCATGAAGACATTATTCGATAAGATTTGGGAAGCCCACGTAGTAGATGCCATCGCCGGAGGAGCATGTGTATTGTATATTGACCGGCAATATATACACGAAGTCACCAGTCCACAAGCTTTTGAAGGCCTTCGTAAACGGGGAATAAAAGTGTTCCGTCCCGATCAAACGACAGCCAGTCCCGATCACAATATACCGACCATACACCAACATCTACCGGCACAGGATCCCCTTTCCCGGGAACAACTGTCGACGCTGGAAAAAAATTGCGCCGAACAGGGAATCCGGATTTTTAAAGTAGGAAGTTCCCGGAACGGTATTGTCCACGTCGTCGGTCCTGAAACCGGTTTGACGCAACCGGGTATGACGATTGTCTGTGGAGACAGCCACACGTCTACCCACGGAGCTCTGGGATGTATTGCTTTCGGAATCGGTACCAGTGAAGTGGAAATGGTATTGGCTTCCCAATGCGTTTTGCAAATCCGTCCCAAAACCATGCGCATCAATATTGAAGGAGAATTAAAAGAAAACGTATGTGCCAAAGACATCATCCTTTACATTATTTCCCGGCTCGGAACTGATGGCGGAACGGGTCATTTCATCGAATTCGCCGGCTCAGCTATCCGTTCGCTTTCCATGGAAGCCCGGATGACCATCTGTAATATGAGCATCGAAATGGGAGCTAGAGGCGGTATGATTGCTCCGGACGAAAAGACATTCGCCTATTTAAAAGGCCGGGAATACGCCCCTCAAGGGATCGCTTGGAAAAAAGCACTGGAAAAATGGAAGCAACTTTATAGTGATCCCGATGCCGTTTTCGATAAAGAAGTCAATTTCCGGGCCGAAGACATCGAACCGATGATCACTTACGGCACAAATCCCGGAATGGGTATAAAAATTAACGGTACCATCCCCCGTCCGGAAGAAATAGCTCCCTCTTCCCGTCTTTCTTTTTGGAAAGCGTTAAAATACATGAATTTCCAAGCTGGAGACCGGATGGAAGGCAAAAAAATAGACTATGTATTTGTAGGTAGTTGTACCAACGGACGCATCGAAGATCTAAGGGCTTTTGCGAACTATGTAAAAGGACAAAAGAAAGCGCCTCATATAACGGCCTGGATTGTTCCAGGAAGCAAGCAAGTGGAAAAACAAGCGATTGAAGAAGGTATCCGGGATACCCTAGAAGCAGCCGGATTTGAATTACGCCAACCCGGATGCTCGGCTTGCCTGGCTATGAATGAGGATAAAATTCCCGAAGGGAAATACTGTGTAGCCACTTCCAACCGGAACTTTGAAGGACGACAAGGCCCGGGAGCGCGGACTCTCTTAGCCGGTCCCTTGGTTGCCGCCGCTACAGCCATACACGGAGTGATCACCTATCCCGATTTATCCCCCGCCCCCTCCGAATTCTAAAACAACCGAACATTTGAACCTTTAAACATTTTCACATTTAAACCTCAATCCCATGATCGACAAATTCGACATACTGACTAGCACAGCCGTTCCCTTAAATATCGAAAACATAGATACGGATCAGATCATTCCCGCCCGTTTTCTCAAAACAACCCACAAAGAAGGTTTGGGGTCCAACCTTTTTTACGACTGGCGATACGACTGGGAAGGACATCCACAATCCGGATTCGTCCTAAATGACGGTAAATACAAGGGATCCATCCTGATTACAGGTAAAAATTTCGGATGCGGATCCAGTCGCGAACATGCGGCCTGGGCCATCCGGGATGCCGGTTTTAAAGCGGTCGTATCCAGTCATTTTGCAGATATATTCCGCAACAACGCCCTCAATAATGGCTTATTACCTGTACAAATTTCAGAACCGTTTTTAGCCGGACTGTTTAAGCAAACAGAAGCTTTTCCAGAGACCCTTCTCACTATCAACCTGGAAAAACAAACGATCTGTTATGAGAATGAAACCGAAACATTCGATCTCAATCCTTATAAAAAAGAATGCCTTCTAAAAGGTTTCGACGATATCGATTACGTATTGAGCATTCGGGAAAAAATACAGGCATTCGAAGAACAAAGATAAAGTAGGTTTTCGGACTTCCCCAGAAAACGATAAGTGTTCCTTTCGCCCCCGTATATGTATCTCGTCGATTGATACAGATCCGTTGCTGGTAGGAACTTTCGGTTCAGAAAAAATTTGTTGTTGTTGTTCAATATGAAAGTTTTATCCGGAACGAAATTCTGCCAATCAGCTCCCTCAGGTCGTCTATCAACGACACGCCGATCACGAAGGTTAATCTGTGTGAACCTACATAAGGCCGGAGAAAAAGTAATAATTAAATTTTAACAATAACATTCAAAAATACGATGAAACTAAAAATAGCCATACTTCCGGGAGACGGTATCGGTCCCGAAATTATAAAACAAGCTTTAAAGGTCATGGAAGCAATAGGAAACCGATTCGGACACACCTTCGATTATTCCTTTGGCCTCGTTGGAGCAGCAGCCATAACTGCAAAAGGCGATCCGTATCCGGAAGAAACCCATCGGATGTGTATGGAAGCTGACGCCATACTTTTCGGTGCCATAGGAGATCCTCGCTTCGACAATGACCCGAAAGCCAAAATACGGCCGGAACAAGGACTTCTAAAAATGCGAAAAGAATTGGGCTTATACGCCAACATACGGCCTGTCGTAACTTTTCCGTCTCTTATCCACCGCTCCCCGCTACGGCAGGAGTTAATAGAAGGCGTTGATTTTCTATGTATCCGGGAACTGACTGGCGGAATTTATTTCGGCCGTCCACAAGGTCGTTCGGAAGACGGACAAACGGCTTTCGACAGTTGCGTATATAACCGGGAAGAAATTCGAAGAATATGCAAACTGGGATTTGAATATGCTCATAAACGCCGTCAGCAACTGACGGTTGTCGATAAAGCGAATGTCCTGGCGACTTCCCGCTTATGGCGGGAAACCGTACAGGAGATGTCGGTCGACTGGCCGGAAGTAAAAGTAGAATATATGTTTGTAGACAACGCCGCCATGCAACTCATACAACGCCCCCGCCATTTCGACGTCATTGTTACCGAAAATATGTTTGGAGACATACTGACAGACGAAGCGAGCGTCATCACAGGCTCCTTAGGACTATTGCCTTCTGCCTCCATCGGAATCCATACGTCTCTATTCGAACCGATCCACGGTTCCTATCCACAAGCTGCCGGAAAAAATATAGCAAACCCAGTAGCGACGATCTTATCGGCCGCCATGTTGTTTGAATATGCTTTCGGCTTACAGGCAGAAGGAACCGCTATCCGGGAAGCCGTCGCCCTTTCGCTTCAAAAAGGCATTATCACAGAAGACCTGACAGAACACAATCAAACCTACACTACAGAAGAAGTAGGAGATTATATCGCCCAAGTGATATACGCTTAAACAATTACAAAAACTTATGGATGAAAAGTTTTATTTTCCCGATCTCAAAATTATCAAGACGACCGCCCCTATGCTAAACAAAATCCGGATTCCTACACCCCCTATGAAAAACCGTAATCTTTCGGACTGCCTGGAAGCTTATATATCTTTAAAGCGGTAAGGTTTGCAAATAGTAGATTTAATTTGCTTGTTTATTTTTTTAGGTATTCCTCCGCCTTGTTTCGGGAAAGAGCTGGAGACTCCGTTCGCTATTTTGTATAG